>CABHPH010157339.1:0-23700 GCA_902168325.1 Peromyscus nudipes | reverse complement strand
CAAAGGCCTCTCCAGGGCAAAGGCCTCTCCAGAGCAAATGCCTCTAGTTTCTGGTCCTCACGCCTTATATACCTTTCTGCTTTCTACCACCACTCCCTGGGATTAAAGGCGTGCTTTCTGGGATTAAAGGTGTGGGTCACCATGCTTGGGTGTATCCTTGAACACATGAATTTCTGCCTCTGGAATGCTAGGATTAAAGACGTATGCTACCACTGCCTAACCTCTGTTTCATATTGTGGCTATTCCGTCTCTGACCCCAGCTAAGTTTATTAAGGTACACAATATTTTGGGGAACACAATACCACCACAATGGGCAATGACAGATATCTAGTAAAGAAGAGGGGAAGCTGGCTAGAGAGGGAAGGAACCAGACAGAGGGCAGAACATCCTGACAGGGAGCACAGAGTACAACAAAGCCACCCAGCTCAGGGTGGCTGGGAATCAGAGTAAGAGAGGAGGAGACCAGGGTCCCCTTACACACTTCAGAGGTCCCCTCTCCCTCATGACCTACTTCCTCCACCAAGGCCAACTCCAATACCTTGCCATAGCAACATCAGCTAGAGACCGGGCCTTCGACTTTTTAGAAACCTTCCAGCTCCAGATGAAAACAGACCCTGAGCCCACGCCGCCCAGCTGTGTTTCCCAGAATCACGGCCTACAGACATGCAATAAAGGTTCATTTTTGTTTGGAGCCACTAAACCATGAGACAACTTATTATGCAGCAGTGGATATTAATTCAGAGAGACAGAGAGGTGGTTTATGGGTAAAATGCCTGCTGTGCAAGCATGAGGACCTGAGTTCAGATCCCAGCAGCCGCCTGAAAGATGGGAATGGTGGCGCTCCTCTGTAACCAGAGCTGTGGGGATGTGAAGGCAGGCATGTCCTTGAAGGCATTGCCCAGCTAGGCTCACCAAATCAACGAGTTTCAGGCTCAGTGAAAGACCCTATGCCCCCAAAATAAGGTGGAAAGCAAGCTGGGAAGACACCTCAAGTTGATCTCTGGCCTCTGAACACTCAAATGCATACACATGCACATGTACCCACACATAAATAGTACGTACACGAGAGAGGGAGGGAGGGAGGGAGAGAGAATGAGAGAGTGAGAGAGTGGGAGAGAGGAAGGATTGTTGGCCATCTGGGCTGGAGGAGGGAATTTGAATGTCTAACTACTCATCATTAAAGTTTCAGGCAGTTGTGGATCTGTCCCCACCCTGTACCCAGCATGCGGAGGTGTCTGCCCTTCCTAATTAATCCTCAGCTTCCGGTTTCTCCATTCTGCTCAGCCGCTGTCACTTTCCTGTCTGCTTTCCTTTTCTAAAATATGGTCAGCACTTGTCCTCTGCTGCCCAGTTATAACTCTTGTTTCGTTTTGTTCTCCTTGTGAGTTTGAATAGTTTTGAGTTTACTGTCATTTGGGTAGTGTATAAGGAGAGGCAGACTTGGTATAATCAGTCTGCCACATGTAGCCAAATCTAGGGCGATGTGTGTGTGTGTGTGTGTGTGTGTGTGTGTGTGTGTGTGTGTGTGTAACAGAAAGGTATGTGAACAATGACGAGGCCAGAGGTCGATGTTGGCTCTTCTATCATTCTCCACCTCAATTCTTGAGGCAGCACTTCTCACTGAATCTGGAGCACTCCAATCTGCTAGACTGGTTGGCCAGTGAACCCGAGCTCTGAATCCTGGCCCTTGGAGGGGACATTGGCTGGAAAGAGGGTACTGGAAAGACGCTGAGAACAAAGGACCGGAAATGAATTGAAGGGCCTGTGGAAGAGCAGTGAGCATTCAAGAAAGCCCAGACCCCTCCTTGGGACACCTGATGGGAAAAATGGGCCCAACATTGGTGCAATGATGCCTGCCTATAATTCTAGTGTGGGAGAAGCAAAGGTAGGGGCTTTCCACAAGTTCACGGCCAGCCTGGTCCTTACATAGAGAGAGTTTGGGATAGCCAGGACTAGAAGTGAGACTTGTCTCTAAATAAGTGAAGTAGAAAGAGGCCCACAGCTTCACACAGCGGTGTCTTCCACAGCAGATGAGAAATCCACAGTACAAGGCACAATGAAAGAATCTTGTAGCAATGCATAAATTTAAAGCATAGTTGATGTCTCGGGGCTGGTTGGACCTAGACTTCCTCATCTTCTACTTTCTAATGTGTATGTCTGCCCTCAAGGTTACTTCTTGATCCAAAATTGGCTGCCAACATCACAAGTCAGAGCAAGGCACACAAGGAGAGAAAGAGGTCCCTTGTTGAGACTACTTTCCTGGAAGGCTTAATAAATCCATCTCCTTGATCAGAAGCAAGTTACATATTCATATTTAGCAGCCAGAGATTCTGAGTAATCAAACTGATTGATTGATTGATTGATTGATTGATTGATTGATTGGTTGATTGACTGATTTTGATACTGGGGATGAAACCCAGAGCTTCATAAAAGGTAGGCAAAGACTCTGCTAAAGCCACTCCCAAGCCCTAGGAAATCATTATTTATTCTTGGTCATGGTGTGTGTACCCAATAGGGAAGGAGGAAGCAGAGGAGAGATACAGGGGTGGCAACTGGGCGCCTCTGTGTTTGACAAGACACGAAGGTCAGGCTTTGTATAAGGGCATTTAGGGCAGACGTTTTTCTAGGCTCTCAGAGAATGCCTCCTCCAGCTTTGCCTGCTTTGCCTAGGCTCTTCCAGGAAGGAAGACCAGCCTAAGGGCAGAAACAGCCTGGTTTTTGACAGTTGTGTTTATTTATTCAGAAGCCTTAGACCAAAAATCAATTAAAAAAAAAAAAGGAAAGACCAGCTGAGCATGCTCAGGTGGGCTGCGGCAACACAGTAACAACGCAGGGCAGTGGAGCGATCGACCTCAGGTGGCATGTGAGCTAGACAAGGCAGGATTTATCTTGGTTCCTGGTCTAAAGGGTGTGGTTGTTTGAATGAGAAATGGTCCCCATAGGCTCAGGTATCTGAACACTTGGTTCCCAGGTGCTGGTGCTGTTTGAGAAGGTTTAGGTGACGTCGCCTTGCTGGAGGTCGTTCTTCATTAGGGACAGGCTTTGAGAGTATATTGCCCTACTTCCAGTCTGCTTTCCCTGCTTCATGCTTGTGTTTGAAGACAGGAGCTTGCTGCTCCAGCCGCTGTGGGTGTTACTTGCTGTTGTGCCTCTCTGCCGTGAGGCACTCATCACTCAGGAACTGGAAGCCCGAACAAACCCTTCCTTAAGGTGCCCTGGTCAGGTTTTTTATCACAGCGACAGAAAAGTAACTAACACAAAGGGATATTGTCCTTTATGGTGGGGATGGCATGGTGACAGGACACGGGGCAGCTTGCTCACATCAGAGTCACTTAGCACAGCCCTCCTCATATGATGTCATATGCCATTCACAGCAGACCCACCCAACTTCTGTGACCACAGCAGTTCGGCAGTGCCCAGCTGTGATGGTTAATATGGTCAACCTAACAGGATCTGGAACCACCGAGAAGACAAGGTCTGGTCCCACCTGGTCACGCCTGAGAGGAAGTATCTAGGCTGGGTTAATTAAGGTGGGAAGACTCTCACTGACAGTGGGTGACACCATTCCATGGGCTAAAAGTCCTGGACTGAATGAAAAGGAGAAAGTGAGTGGAGCACCAGCACCCAGGACTCTGCTTCCTGACTGTGGATGTGACATGACCTTGTGCTGACTAGTCTTATGTCAACTTGACACACAAACCAGAGTCATCCAGCTGTAGGCAAGCCTGTGAGGCATTTTCTTAATTAGTGATTGATGGGAGAGTGTAATGAGAGCCTCAATGGTCTCTATATATCAATTTATTAAGAGGTTTTATGGGGAAAACAGACTCACTGATACAGGATAAGGTAAATCCAATTGCAGAGTCCTTGGAAAGCTGGGGGCTGATCACATGCTGCTTCACACCACCTGATCCATCTTCACCACCCAAGAGACTGTGACCCCCTTTCTCCTCCTTCTTAAGTGGTCACATAGGCAGCCGTTCAGTCTCAAATAAACACACAGAGGCTTATATTAATTATAAACTGTTTGGCCTATTGCTCAGGCTTTAACTAACTAGCTCTTACACTTAAATTAACCCATAATTCTTGTCTATATTTAGCCACATGGCTTGGTACCTTTCCTCAGTCCAACATTCTCATTTTACTGGGTGTCTGACTGGCAACTCCATCTCTCCTTTCCTTTTCCCAGCATTCTCCTAGTCTGGTCACCCTACCTACACTTCCTGCCTGGCTACTGGCCAATCAGCATTTTATTAAACCAATAGAGTGTACAAGAGCATTATCCTACAGTATTTCTCCCTTTTTTTCTTTTCAAAACAAAAACTCTGAATCCAATCTCCTTTGTTTAGCTTTTTCCCCTGACTATTATCCATAACAATTTGTAACCAACATTCTAAACAAAGACAAGCATCCATAATCCATTTTTTGGGAGTGTGGGAGTAGTTTTCTAGGCTACTTCCTGCTGATTGGGATGCTAGTAATCTTATAGGGACCCAAAGAAAATTTAAAATTATGGTCCAGTCCTGACTGAAGTAGTCTGTGAGGCTGGATCATCTCAGCCGGCAGCCTTGAAGCCATTCTGGATGCAGAACTCAGAGGAAATTGCAACAGAGGCGCTCTGAAACATTGGATCATCTGGGCCATCTGTTCCCACTGGAGATTTTTCAGTGGGTCTTACTTAGTCAAACCATATTAACCTGGAAGCCATCCACAGCTTCTCATCTTCTGTGGAAACAAAAGCAGAACCTCTTTTCCAAAGCAATATATCCTTAAACCCAAATTTTGAAGTCGAGATACCTTTAAAATATATATGTTGGTTTAACTTAGCAGCCCCTACAATCAAATGCCTCTCTGCAGTTAAAAAAAAAAAAATCCCAAAGACAACACAATAATACATAGTATCCAGACTCTCTGTGTATTTTCCATCTTTATGTGGCTTTTTAAAAAATTCTATTTCTTTTTTAAGGACTTTCTCTATCCTTTTTCTTTTCTCTCCCAAGCCTATGTATATTTATAAACACAGTGTAATCCATTTAGAGGTTTAGTTTTTGTTCTTTTTGTTTTATTTTGTTTTTCTATCTGATTCTATCTTATTGTGTATCTGTAATCCTTTTCCGACCAGGAGAGATTTAAACTGCTAAGCTGCGTGGCTGGGACCGAAGCTGCAGCAGCCCTGGCTACTGGCTCCACGCTGCTCAGCTTTTCAATAAGGCACAGGTACCAACTAGTCATGCTTACCTCCCCAATTCTGGGAAGCGGTATTAAGTAGCGTGGAGCTGTGCTCTCAAGCCTGCAGGCAGCAGCAGGGGCTGGGAGAAGCCTCTCTGTACCAAGGTCTGTGAGACTGACTGCTGGAGCCCACCATGCCACTTAGCTCATGATGGCTGGCAGCCAGCTCGCAGGCAGTCGTCAGGAGACATATCTCTGCGTTGCTGGTAACATGAGACTGCGAGACCAGGAAGCCCAGTGCAGCTCCATTTCTGTGTGCTAAGAATTCTTTTTAAGCTATATCAGGTCTATGTGGATCAATGCCCAACAGTGAGCGCCAATCATAGCTAGACACTTTTCTTGTCCCACCCTGGTCCCATGGTCCCACAGCCACTTTTAAAATAATCACTCAGAGGCTTAATATTAATTACAAACTGTTTGGTCTATGGCTCAGGCTTATTGCTAGGTAGCTAATACATCTTAAATTAACCCATTTCTATTCATCTATGCATAGCCACGTGTGTCGTGGCTCTACCTGTATTTTGTTACATCTTGCTGTGGTGATATTGTGCACCCTAATAAACTTATCTGGGGTCAGAGAACAAAAAAGCCACTAGATACAGAGGTCAGAAAATGGTGACACACACTCCTTTAATCCTAGCATTCCTAAGGCAGAAATCCATCCGGATCTCTGAGTTCAAAGCCACACTGGAAACAGCCAGGCATGGTGACTCAAACCTTTAATCTCAGGAAGTGATGGCAGAAAGCAGAAAGGTATATAAGGCATGAAAACCAGGAACTAGAGCTGGTTAAGCTTTTAGGCTTTTGAGCTTTCAGCTGAGATCCATTTGGATGAGGATACAGAGGCTTCCAATTTGAGGAAACGAGATCAGCTGAGGAATTGGCAAGGTGAGGTTAGCTGTGGCTGGTTCTATTTCTCTGATCTTTCAGTGTTCACCCCAATACCTGGCTCCAGGTTTGTTTTTATTAATAAGAACTTTTAAGATTCGTGCTACATACATCTTGCTCCTCCCCTGACTCCACCTTCCTTCTGCCTATATCTTTGCTTGGATTTCCCACCTGGCTAAAACCTGTCTTGCCATAGGCCAGAACAGCTTCTTTATTAACCAATAGTAGCAACACATATTCACAGCATACAGGAAGACCGTCCCACAGCAGGAGATGGCCCAGCCCATTGTGGGTGGGGCCATCCCTGGACTCGTGGTCCTGGGTTCTGTAAGAAAGGCTGAGCAAGCCATGAGGAGCAAGCCAGTAAGCAGCACCCCTCCATGGCCTCTACATCAGCTCCTGCCTACAGGTTCCTGCCCTGCTTGAATTCCTTTCCTGACTTTCTTTGATGAAAACTCTGATATGGAAGCCAAATAAACCCTTTCTTCCCCAAGCTGCTTTGGTCATGGTGTTTCATTATAGAAACAGTAATCCTAAGATACTCCTCAAACTCCTGTAGCTATGACTTCCACACCATGGTGGACTATACCCTTGAACTGAGAGCCAAACCTTTTCTCCCACACGTTGCTTCACTGGGGTGTTTTCTCACAGCGACAGGAAGAGTAACTAACACACCAGCCTACCCCATTCCTAGTTCAAGATAAGCAAGACCTCTGGCTACAAGCTTGGGTGTGGCAAGGCCAACTTGCCACAGCCTGACTGTCGTTTCCAGGGGGAGAGGTCATGAACCAAGTCCATTGTTGTAGCACGCTTCGCATGCAATGGCAAAAAAAGTCCATAAGCTGAGTGGCTTATGGGACCACTTACTCTTCTCCTCACAATGAGAAAACGCCCAAAAGAAACAGATTGAGGAAGGGAGGATTTATTTCAGTAGATGGTTTAAGGGGCTACAGTTCACCATGGTGGGGTCAGCATGGCAGCCGGAACATTTCGGGGCTGTGTCTGCAGGAACGTGAGGCGGCTTGCTGGTGTGGCTTACGCAATCAGGCAACAGTGAGGGAGATGAATGCTGACACTCAGCTGGCTTTCTCCTTCTCCCCTTTTTATTCTGTCTGGGAATCCAGCCCACGGGGTGGTACAGCCTACATTTAAGGCACTTTCCTCCTCAATTAATCCTCTCTGGAAATACCCTTTCGGATACACCCAAAGGTAGGCCTCACTGGTGCCTTAGGCACTTCTTCATCCAGTTAAATTGACAGTTGAAATTAACCATCACAATTACTAACAATGGGAGTTTATTACTCACGGTTCCAGACCCTGGGAAGTCCTACACTGGCAGCTCGCATGTTTGCATCGTAGACAATGCCTCCCCCTGGACCTTCTTGGGATGGAAGAGGGATACAAGCTCCACAAGAATGCTGTTCTACGACACTCATCCATCTCCGCCTTCATAGCCCCTGCACCTCCGAAAGGTTCTTACATTGGCAGGTTGTTGCTGCCTGTGTACTGGGTTCCAAAGCCTGAATGCTACTTCCATCATGGCGACAGTTGTGCTAAGGTCTGGGGGCCTGTTACACTGTCTCAAAAAAAGAAACAAAGAAACCAAAAAGATTACAGCTTGCTGATCTCTGGCTGAACGTTGGCAATCTTAAACACTGCCTGCAAAGCTCTTCTTAGACCCTGCCTCAGAGCAAAGGAAGTGTCCTGGCCACGCGCTGGATCTTCATTTATAACTTTGTCTGCTACTGTCTAGTGCCAGCCCCAGCACCTGGGACGTTATTCTGTGTAATTTTACAAGAAAAGGAAGCGCAAGAAATCAGAACTTCCTTCGTGATATGGGAAGACTTGGGCCTGGCCAGGGTAATGTTCTCTGTCAGGAGTTTTGGGGCTGCATGAGTGATACAAAGACCAAATACAGGGAGAAATGAGGCATGCACAGTAGATCCTGCCTGCCACCTCTGCGGTTGCTCACCCTGGCTTACTGTGAACCCTGGCTTCCTGCCCTGTTCCACACCACGGGCCTTACTTCAGCTCCAGTAGCACCCCCTTTTTGCTGCTGTGGGCACTTGGTTTCTGCATTACAAGAGTCACTGATGTGCTAGTTACTATGTCCCCTGTTAGGAGCCAAGGCCCTGGTCAGTGACCATTATGGTTTAAATGTGAACTGTACCCCACATTTTCATGTGTTTGAAATTGGTCCTCAGCTGCTGCTGGTGTTTCAGAGGGCCGTGAAATCTTTAGGGGGTAAAGCCTCTAATGAAGGAACTGAGTCACTGGAGGTGGACCTTGTGGTGGGATGGACCGTGAGCCAGGATGGATCCTGAGTCCAGCCTCACTTCCTACTTATACTCTGCCTCCCAATTGTAGACACAGTATGACCAGCCATCTCACATTCCTGCTGACATGCCTTCCCTACCATGACAGAGTGTGCTCTCTCTTAAAGTGTAAGTTAGAATAAAGCCTTCCTCCTTCCAATCGGGTTCTGGTCAGGCATTTGGACACAGCTACAAGACAAGCAAGAGGGGCTGGAGAAATAGCGCAGAGGTTGAGAGCACTGACTGCTCTTCCAGAGGTCCTGAGTTCAATTTCCAGCAACCACATGGCAGCTCACAGCCATCTGTAGTGAAATCTGGTGCCCTCTTCTGGCATCCAGGCAGACAGAACACTGTATACACAACAAATAAATAAACCTTAAAAAAAAAAAAGAAAAAAAGACAAGCAAGGGACACAGCAACTCTCCTGGGCCACTGACAGTGAGGAGACAGGTTTATTAGGTTTGCTTGTATGATACATGCCGGGTAGTCCAATGGTTATCTGCATTCTGAAGCGCTCCAGAACCCAGGCAGCTGCTCAGTCCACAAAGATGGTTGCCTCCGCAATCCCAATCTTGTGCCGAGGCCTGGAGGATTCCTGGAGAGCTGCTGGTCTGAAGAAACTAGGTTGTAATGCTAATAAGAGACAGCAGTGGTGGTAACAATAGCAGACACAAGAGCAGCTGTGCTGCCTTTGCATGTGGAGGCATGTGTGAACACACACACACACACACACACACACACACACGTAAATAAATAAAAATGTAATAAAATTTTAAATATATACTAACCATCACGAGGACCATCTCATTCCATGAAGATGAAGTCGTAAACAATGTGATGGTGGCGCCATGCTCACTGCAGCCTGTGGCTTTGACAACCAGCTTCTGCCGTGCATGTGGTGGTATAACAAGAAAGAAATGCACAGCCCATGGTCCAGCAAGATGGTTCAGCAGATGAAGATGCTCCCTGCCTAGCCTGGTCACCTGAGTCCCATCCCGGGGCCCCAAGTGTGGAAGGAGAGAGTCAGCTTTCCAAAGCTGTCCTCTGACCTCCATGTGCGCAGTGTGCTGCCTGCGCGCACAAGTGAATGAATGATACGATGTAGCAGCTCCCTGCTTGTGCTGATAAATTCAACAAGGATGCTTCAGCCGGCCTCACTGTGTTTTCCAGGGAGCTCACTGCAGCACTGGCCTGCTCGCTGTGCATGCCTCTCCTACAGAGCAGAAATAAGGGCGGTGCCAGAGCTGCACGAACAAGCTTCCCCACCTTCTGCGGCTTAGCTGACCTTTACTTTTAAACCCTGACTCTGATCTTCGCTTCGCGTTCACAGAAGTGGGTTCCCTTAGTCTTCTCCACTGACAGGAGTAATCCCCGCTGCAACTTGAGCTTTTAAAGCATGCCTCTTCTGGCTGTTGGAAAGGGGGCCCTTAGGACCTGCCTTTGTAGAGGAGCCTCCTCCTCACACAGAGGGCCTGTGCCCAGATCCGGGAACACACACCTTGATGTATCCTGGGGTGTGGCAAGCCCAGGCAGTGCTGGGAAGGGAGCTCTCGACTCAGACCTGGCGCTCCTCCATGTCTGCACCAAGTGTGCTCCAAGGCCAACCTCGGAGGAAGGAGGGGCTGAGAGAGGCTGTAGGCAGAAGAGAGGAACCGGATGGGAGAGTTGGGGCTGTCTTGCAGAAAGGCAGGGATGCAGAAGCAAGGTCAGCCCACCCTTGCAACATGACTGCTTGCTCTGCGGCTGGCTGCTAAACATGAACATAGCCCAGAAGGGGGCCACAGGGTGCTGGTTAACGGCACACGCCCTGTCAACAACCGGCTTTTTGTTTTTCTTGTTGTTTGTTATTGCTTTTTTGTTTTGTTTTGCTTTTGTTTTTGTTTTGCCTTGATGCTGAGGGAAGGGGCCTCTTGGGTGTGTGTGGGGTGGAGAGTTCCTGAGGTGTAACTGTTTGCATGTGAACACCCTTAACACATAGAAAGGAGAGCCTCAACCATCAGCCCCAGCAGATTGCCCCCACAGCAGTCCCTCAGCTCAGCTTGTCACACGGCCCACAAACAGTGAAGGGCAACAGGGGCAGAAAGGCCAGGCTGTATCAGCTGGGGACAGCTCTTAAAGTCAAGTGGACTCCCTGTGGGGTCAATGATGGCTACCCTGGTGTCTCAGCTCGGCTTGCCCCTGTCCCCTTCTGCTCCCTTCCAGGAACTCTTCCCAGGGGTGGCCCTGTTTAAGCGGTCTACCAAAGTCAGCTTCCCCGAGGCTTACATATGAGCACCCTTAACACGTAAAAAGTAAAGTGTGATAGAGCAGGGCTTTATGGGATAATTATAAAATGACTTTCAAATCCTGATTCACAGTATGTGCTCTACGTGGCATCTTCGTTCATCTCTGTGTATATCACTTAGGGATGTAAAAGGCCACCCTCACAGTTACTTTTGTCTCCATTTACAGAAGCCTCAGCCAAGGGATGGACAGGGAGATGGCTTGCCCGAGGTGACGTACCTTATATGGTGCCAGCATTTGACCCCAGGCAGGCTGGCTCGGAATCTGCTGCCAGGGCCTATGCTGAAGTGCCTCTTCATTGCGGGTTCTGCCTGCTTTGTGTCTTGGGACTGTTTCTATCCAACGAGGATGTAAAGGGAAGGGATCAATTTCCATCTCAAGCACAGTCATGACCAAGGAGGTAGAAAGAAACACAGAAATGTGAAAGGAAAGAAGAGCATGCCGCCAGATGTTGTTGGGACACACACCTGCAGTCCCAGTGATAGGCAGCCTGAGGCAGGAGGATTGCAAGTTCCAGAATAGGCTGGGCTACATAACGAGGCACTGTCTCAAAAAGGAAAAGGGAAGAGAAAGTCGGAAGAGAATAGAACACCAATAGGCAAATTTGGGGGAGGGGCAGTAAACTTTTATTTTGTTTTGTTTTTTGAGACAGGGCCTCTCATGTAGCCCAGGATAGTCTCAAACACACTGTGTAGCTGAGGCTAGTCTTAAACTCCTAATCAGCCTCCTATCTCTACTTGAAATAACTTCAAAGACTGAACAGTTAATATCATCCTGGGCAAGAAAATTGTTCTCTGGGTGATCTTTTTCCCAAGACAAAAATCTACCTGGGCAAAAATCTGTAAGTGACCACATGACTATGTCCCAGAGTCTGGGCCCTAACATTAGTAACTCAAACCAGGTCTACCTCCCAGATCCACACTCTTCAACGGGGCTTCCTGCATCCAGGCATTGTACACCTGTGCTGATTGTATACCTGTGCACACCTGGAGTGCACATCGTGCCTAGAAGCCTGGAAACATGCTGCTGTGACCGCAGATGGCTTTTAGTTTTCAATTCCTTTATATGTAGTGTCATTGGGAACAGGCTGGTCAGGTTGTGCCACCTTGGCAGAGTGGACTTGACATGGAAAGGACATGCTAGCCCTACTAGCAGCACGCACCTGTAATCCTAACCACTTGGAAGACTGAGGCACGAAGTCCTTAAGTGCAAGACCTACGGAGCGAGTTCAAGGTCAGCCTAGGAAATTTAGTGATACCCTGTCTCAGAATAAAAAATATAAAAAGTGCTGAAGACATAGCTCAGTGGTGGAGCACTTGCCCAGCATGTACAAGGCGAGTACCAGAGAGGTGGTGAGGCTCTTGTCTTTTAACTGGGCAGCCTATGGGGAGCAGTAGAGACTGTGGAAAAGTAGCAATAATGTGTCTACAGGACCAGAAAAGACTTAAGTTTAGTTACTGTCCATTATGGCCTTGCTGCCAGAACTATGTATTTTCATAAAGAGATAGTAAGGTAGGGTTTTATGCAAAATCTTACTATTTATACATTAGCCAGCGACTTGTGAGCTCTCTAGAGGTTTGTGCATCATGTCAAGGAAACTCGCCTTTACCTAATGTGGTATGCCACCCCACACTGTGCAAGGCACATATTAGAACCCTAGCAACACAAATCATTTCAACTCAAGAAACATTCACGGAATACCTAATGAACACCCGAAAGTAGGCCAAGGTGAGGGTGACTGAGACGCCACTCTCCTTTTCCTTGGCTCATGTTCTAACAGACACGACAAAAAGTCCTTTGTGAAGTGAGGGGTCAGGGCACCAGAGTCCCAGGGGTCAGGCCAGCACGAGGGCTGGAAGACAACCAAACAGGAGCTGGACCTTGAGTGAGCGCTGGCCGGGTGGTAGAAAGAACATGCTGAGCCGTGGCGCGCTGGGTGAGCCGAGTGCTCGTGAGCACTGAGCGGGCGATGCAGATTCCTGTCATCAGAAAGGACTCGAGCATCATCAGCTTTGAAGCTGGAAGGGCAGAAGGGATGGAGGAAAAACAAGGGCAATTTTCAGATATCCCATCTATGATGTGATCCAGGTCTCGTCTCTGGCTTACAAGCCCGTCGGGTGGATGATGGATGGGTTCCTCCAGCAAATGTCCTCCTAAACTTGGTGTTGAAGATTCTGAGCCTGCTGGTCACTAAAATTGTCTTTCTTATAGGGTTTAGTTCTAGCTGGGAGAGAAACAGTACCCAGTGGAGAAGGACCTAAGTGAGAATGCTGGGAAACTCACTGGCCTTAAGAAAGAGAAACGGCAGTGAGAAGGAGAGTGTCCCAGAGACATGAAGGCAGAGGTGGCGTGTGACCCGGCCGCAGATGTAAAGAAACAGACAGCAGTGTAATAATTCCAGAGCCAGGCTCCAACTCCAAGAATCAATTAGCGACGATGTTTTATGACTAAGCAAAACCAAAAGCTGAATCAGGAGAGCAGAGGGCGTTTGACAACAGAAGAGCGTATTTACTCATACTCTAACTGCCTTGATCCCACTTCTGTTTTCAGTGTCTCTTGGTGATCTGAGCTACAAGAGCGTGCATCGTGTATACAGACTGTCAGCTCTTCATTTAACATCACAGGCATTTCCAGGACGACCACTGTAGCCTGGGCCGTCGTCACTTTCTTCTCTACTGTCTGTCCACTGGGCATAACACACAGTGTTAACCTTCCCTCTGTCACATTTAGATAGTTTCATCTATTTTCATGCTTATGAACATAAACACCTTTACACACATATCTTTTTTTTTCCATTCTTCCCTATAATTTCCTTAGGTTAAATTTCCGGAAGCAGGAAATGAGTGAGTCAAAGTAAGTACTTAAGAGTTTGTATTGCAAGTTGCCAGATTGATTTACAACAGAGGTCAAAGGCCAAAGGTCAAAAAGAAGCTGAAGTAAGAAAGAGTGCGGAAACAGGCAGAAAGCATGATATCACAGAAGGCTGTATCCTGATTGGCAGGATGTATTTAGTGTATTTATGTATTTAGTGCCTGCCACACCAATAAGAGTGAGTCACTGACTTCCATGTTCACATTTTACAGCTCAAAATTGATTTTTCAGGGTCTAGAGAGATGGCTCAGTGGTTAAGAGCACTTAGTGTTCTTGCAGAAGACTGAGGTTTGGTTTCCAGCACCCAAATGGCAATGCACAGCCCCCTGTTGCCCAGTTCCAGGGGATCTGATGTCTTCTGTTGACCTCTTCTGGCTCCTGCACACACACACAGTGCACATAAATACACTTAGGCACACACACACATACACATAAAATATAGTAAAATATTTTTTAGATTTGTTCAACTTTCAATGATGTGTAAATGTGTATATCTGTGTGAGCATATGGCATGTGTGTGAGTGTCCAAAGAGGCCAAAGGTACCAGATCCCCTGAAGCTGGAATTTCAGGCAGTTGTGAGCTGCCTGATGTGGGTCCTAGGGGTAGACCTTGGATCCTCTGGAAGAGCAAAGTGTGCCTTTCACCACTGAGCCAGCGCTCTAGCTCATAAGTTTTTCTTTGAAGGTTCCTTTCTCAGTGGCCAGTGAGATGGCTTAGAGCAGTGGTTCTCAACCTTCCTAATGCTGAGACCCTTTAACATGCAGTTCCTCAGGTTGTGGTGACCCTCAACCACAAAATTATTTTGTTGCTACTTTGTAACTGTGTTTTTGCTAGTTATGACTCATAATGTAAACATCTGTGTCTTCTGTGGGTTTTATGCCACTCCTATGAAAGGGTCATTCAGCCTCCAAAAGGGTCACAACTCAAGGTTGAGAACTGCTGCCTTAGAAGGTTAAGATGCTCAGCACCCAGCCTGATGACCTGAGTTTAAGCCCTGGGACTCATATGGTGGAAGGAGAGACCTGACTCCTGTTGGTTGTCCTCTGACCTGCTCATAACACATGATACATAAAAACGTTTTTATTTTCAGGGCTGGAGAGATGGCTCCATGGTTAAAATTGCACACTGCTCTTGCAGAGGATCCAGCACCCATGTCTGGTAAGTCACACATATTTGTGACTCCAGCTCCAAGGGATCAAACACTTCCTGGCTCTGTGGGCATCTACATTCACATACACATTCCTACCCTCAGGCACATACATATAAACATGACTTTGTAAAATTTTTTTAAAGATTAATTCTTCAAGTACATTTGCTGTTGGGAGTGAATGGTTTGCAAGGCTCTGCTTTTGTTGCTTTGGCTTGTGATCCAAAAATAAAGTGAAATTAAGGTAGATTAGCCGGCTGGGGAGAAGGAGGGCTTGGTAACTAAAGTGCTTGCTTCTTGAAAGGAACACTTGAGCTCGGATCCCCAGTACCTACATAAATGTCATGTGCCTGTGTAGCTGGAGTTTTCTCCAGTCCCACCCAGGCCCACAGCCACTCAGACCCAAATAAACACACAGAGGCTCATATTATTTTCAAATTATATGGCCTAAAGGCTCAGGCCTCTCACTAGCTAGCTCTTACATCTTAATTAACCCATTTCTATAAATCTATACTTTGCCACGTGGCTTGTGACTTACTGGTACTTTACATCTTGCTTCTCCTGGTGGTGGCTAGCAGTGTCTCCTTAGCTTTGCCTTTCTCTTTCCTCTCTCTCTAGTTAGAATGTCCTGCCTAATCTTATTCTGCCTCACCATTAGCCAAACAGCTTTATTTATCAACTAATCAGAGCAACACATATTTGCAGCATACAGAACAATATCCCACAGCATGCCTGTAACCCCAGTTCTGGGGGCATGGTCAGAGGCAGGAAGTTCCCAAATGCTCACTGGAGAGCTCTAGGTTCAGTGACAGACTGTCTCAAAAAATAAGATGGGAAGCAATTGAGGAAGACACCCAACATTAATTTTTGGCTTCTACATGCACACACATTGGCAAGTATACACACATATCACACACACACACACACACACACACACACAATTAATTAAAATAAAAGTAATTTGGACCAAGATAGCAGGTTGAAAATATGTTTTAGATTTCCCTCTAAACCCCTAGAAAACAATACATACACTTTCTGGATGTGGTGGTACATACCTGCGATCCTACCACCTGGGAAGCTGAGGCAGGAAAACTCAGAGTTCCAGGAAAGCCTGGGATACAGAGTGAGTTCAAGGCCAGCATGGGCAACTTAGTTAGACCTTGCCCCAAAATTAAAGAGTCCTGGGAATAAAGCTCAGTGGTAGAACACTTGTCTAGTATAGATGAGGCCCTAAATTCAAGTCCCAATGCCATGAAAAGAAAAGAAGGAAGGAAGGAAGGAAGGAAGGAGGAATGGAGGGAAGGAGAGGAAGGGAGGGACCATTGTCATGGAAGTCAGCAGGAGAACTCTCAGTGGGGAAGCCCATCCTTGTCATCTCAGCACTTTGGTGGAGGCAAGAGCATCAAGAGTTCAAGGTCATCCTGGGCTCACAAGTGAGTTCATTGTTAGCCTGGGCTACATAAGGCATGTCTCAAAAAACAAACAACAATAATAAATAAATAAATAATGTCACCAAGACCCCGTACTCCTTTTCTGCATCAAATATTGAAATCAGCCATAATGCCATAATGGTGTTTGTTTATTTAGATTTTTCGGTCTCCTGTAGCACAGGTTGGCCTTGCACACCTGATCCTCCTGCCTCTACCTCCCATGTGCTGGGATTACAGGCACTCACTACCACACCCAGCCAGTTGTTTTGTAAGACAGGTTCTCACGTTCTCACTGCACAGCCTAGGCTGGCCCGGTACTCACTGTGTAGTTCAGGCTGGTCTTGAACACACAGCAATCCTCCAGCCTCATCCTCCAGTGCTGTGATTACAAGTATGGGTCACCATAACTGGCTGACAAGGGTCCTGTGAGGACTGACAAAATCTGTACTGAGGGCATCAAATGTGCCAGTTGCGGCTGAGGGATGGAAAATGCCCGTCACAGAACTCTGTGTGAGACAACGGCTGAAGAACGGGCTGACAGAGAACAAAATAAGGTTTAAGAAGAGCCGCAGGGCAGAGAAGCACTCACCAGAGGTGGAATGTAACATGGAAAAATGCGAATGTTCACCAGGTGAACACAGAGCCCATGCAGCCTTAGGAGCTCTGCTTACATTCACCTTCAGAGAAGTGATTGCTAAGCAGCATGTCCAAGTGAACCGCAGCATCCGTCCTCTGACGCACCTCATTAAGGACTGCCAAATGCCATTTACAGGAAGGTATGAATTGGAACCCAGCAGGGCCACATGCAGCACAAGGTGTCCAACAGTCTTCTCCCCTCAGAAGGACAGACATCTTGCCCTGGTTGCCAATCCCTCTGGTATTGCTCAAGCCAGAGGCTCACTACTTCATTACTCTCTGGTAGACTCATGATTGGTTATGTAAGTGGCCCTCCTGGCCTTTCTCTTCGAGCACTTAAACTATCACATGGAATCCTTCTCAAAGCTTCGGAATCTTAGCACTGACTGGGAGAGAAATTGAGTAAGAAATGGACTCAAGTTCTGAGAGAGACTAGCTTGAGCAGGGAAGCCCCGAGGGGGGGGGAGGGCGGTGCTTTAAACCATTTTGCTTCAACCCCTATTTATAACACAGCCACAAGGCTAAGATGCCTCAGATTGGCTTGACTCCGGTTCACCAGCTCCTTCCAGTTCGGTAGTGGAATATGGGTGGCCTCCTTTACTTCAGAACCCAAGGCCATTGGTTAAGACCAATGTGTTCTCATTTCTATAGGAACCTGTCAACAGCCATCTCCTGAGAGATAAGAGGTGCTTAATTACCCCCTCGAAAAAAAAAAAAAAAAAAAAAAGGAAGCCCACTGCAGTGGGCAGCTCCACAGGCTCTCTAAAAATAGAGACCGTAAGTTATTTTTAAAATCTCTCTCCAAGGGAGGGATCCTGCCCGTGAGTCACAGTTTTCTCCCGAGTTTCTCTGATGAAAAAAACCACACTGTCATTTGGACATCTTCAACCTTCTGAAACATTTATTGGTGAAATTATTAAGGCCACTCCACGTAGTTTAAAGGGAGGTTTATTTTGTGGGGTAACATAAGTGAAGGGATAGGTAACAGGGTCTGGGAAAGGTGTGGCGCAGACCGGCGGTGTTCTCTGGAGAACTCTACTTGGTCTATCTCCAGTGTCCAAGGTCCAGGAACCAAGAGAGCCGGCACATCCAAATCTCGGGTCTTCAGGGTCCTCTCTTGACCCCGCCTTGTAGGCATGACAGTTACCGAAGCCTCAATGGGGGTTGGAACTTCCAGATCAAAGCTGGAATGGTTACCCACTACAAACATTGCCCCATGGGCACAACCAACCACACCAGCTCTCAGTGAGGAAATGCAGATGTGCTGTGGTGCTGAGACCTAGGCTGGCTATGTGCTGGGGTGCAGAGACCTGGGCTGGCTATGTGCTGGGGTGCTGAGACCTGGGCTGGCTCTGTGCTGGGGTGCTGAGACCTGGGCTGGCTTAAAACAGGTACTCCATGTCAGTAGGATGGAGCTGCTTCCAGTGTCAGCTCTCAGTGGTGGCGTTCAGCAGGATGACTTTTTACTTATTATTGGCTTTATTCTTTCCTGGTTCCAGGAAGATTTATAATCTAATGAAGAAATATTTGCTGAGGAGGGGTTGTATGGCATGAGAAGAATCAGTCTTCCCAAGATATCAATTTTACTTGCTTTACAGAACATCAAAAAGAAATTTTAAGTGATAAATGCATTAATCTACAGCTACTTATGATTAGCCTGCTCTGGCTAAAATGGGGATACATTATCTGCAAGACATCTTTCATACTCCCAAGGCACTTTAAAATAATGAAAACATATAAAACCATATCTGAGTAATTAAAGTAATGGCAAATAAAAACTTAGCACTGTATGGAATTGCCTATCAGAGCAATGTATCTCTTTTTATAAGCCCTTTGTGATATTGCTATTAATTTTTAAGTAACAAAATATTGCTCCTGAACCAAAAATGGGATATTAACTAACACATACACAATTAATTGCATTGCAAATGCAAAGTCCTAGATTCTAGTTTACACAAAGGAACTTGTGTGGCTCTCTAGTAAATTCTACACCCAGTGGCCACTTGCCTATCATGTAAGCTGTAGAGGAGACTGTACTGAGGTCTTTAAAAAAAAAGAGAAGCCAGGGCTGGGGAGATGCCTCAGCAAGAGAAGTGCTTGCCAAGCAAGCCTGAAAACCTGAGTTCCGTTATCAGCTCACCCCCAAAAGCTAGATGTGGTGGCTCATGGCTGTAATCCCAGTACTATTAAGGTGGAAGTGGAGACAGGAGAATCAGCTGAAGGATCGTATGAGCAGACCCTTCCTTAAAAACAAGATGGGAGAAGAAACAGACTCTGAGCGTTGTCCTCTGACCTCCACATATACCAAGTCTCTCCCCCGGACCCTCGTCCCTCTGTCTCCCTCCCTCTCTCTGTCTCTGTCTCTCTTACACACAAATACACAGGCACTCATCCACATACTAAAAACAAATGAAAAATAAATCTTCAGAAAGATGAGGAGGTCATGCTGGCTCACACCTATAACCTCAAGTGTTTTAGGACTGAGGATCACTAAAGTTCAAGGCCTGGCTTACACAGGTGTTGGAGGCCAGCCTGGGCTACAGAGGGAGTCTGGGGGACGAGGTGTTGACTCAGCTCCCTCAGCCATTGGATCTGGCCCTGCCTACCCTTCCACCTCACTTACCTCAGGGCCCTCGACCCCTTCAGGACTCGGGGACTCCTTCTCTCATCCCCTTTCTTCAGCGGGTCTTTGGAGCCACAAAGCCCTCCTAACACTCTCCATACTGCTACCTTCTGACTGATGGCGTTCTGTTCCTACAACAGCCTGTCAGTGACCTCCAGTCCCATGTGGCTTCACTCACTGGGGTGTGATTGATGGCTTTGGGGCATTCTGAGTTACCCTGTCCCAAGGGAACCCCTTTCTGGGGGGCTACTTAATGCCCTGTGTACATGCCACTCATCCTGAAGCCTGGACTAGGGCAAAGGTTCTTGATTGCACGGCCCAAGACTGTTCTCACTGGATTCAGACATGTGCAGGGTTGGCATCTGTGCAGCTGGACCTTGCACACCCGGGCCTTCCCTCATTCACAGGTCAGCTTCTCCAGTCCTCAAGCTGCACGCACACTTCAGAGAAAATGGCAAGCACAGCAGCCAGGGGCATTGAAGCGGGAGATGACTCCAAGGTGGGCACAGTCTCCCTTCTCCTACCATGCTCAGGAATGCCCGTATCTTATGAAAACTGGGTATTTGGACTGGTGAAATGGACTCAATAGCTTCAGAAACAAACTTGATTTATGAGCTAATGTTTCTTACTCGTATTTCCACAACCTGGAAGTGTAGCACTTGAGCAGCACACACATGCATTTGTGAGTTCACCTAACTGTTGTATAAAACAGGATCTCACCTTGTAACCCAGGCTAAGCTTACATTTGTGATCTTCCTGCCTCGGCCTTCCTAGGCCTTCCTAGGCCTTCCTTGGCATTTTTGTTTTTAAGAAAGTCTCCCCATGTTATCCAGGCTGGCCTTGCACTCCTGAGCTCAAGTAATACTCCTGCCTCAGCTTTTCCAGTAGCTGGAGAGACCAGCATACCCATGTGACAGACCATCTGACATTTTTGAGGGTGCCCGTGTTACCTCTTACAGATCTTAAGTAAATATTAATGTATTTAGAGTCCAAGAATTCCTGAAGGACAAGAAATCAGTCTGTTTAAATTTGCTTTGACTCCTGTTCTGGGAGATGAGCACATCTCTTCTTCTTGAGCAGAAAGCTGATATTATTTTGAATGTCAGGACACAGGGCTTGGACCAGATGAAAACTAAGACTCTTTTAGCTAAAAGACAGAAGTGCCCTATACCTCTGTCTCTCCTCTCTTTCCCTTGGGGCCACCCTTGTCTGATGCCTCCCAGTGGAGAAAGTATCTTTATTTACCAATGTACCAGCCCCAAGTTGGAGCTCTCATACTTAGCTGCAGACTGAGAACAAGCTTTGAAGTAGAATTTCCCAGAACCCAGGGGAGTGACCTGAGTCTTGAACCTGGGCCTGTTTATACATAGGAAAAACACATTTAGGTTGGGCATGAGCTCAGAAGTAGAGCACTTGCCTATCATTCACGAGGGCTTGGGTTTGACTCCACACATAGCAGGGAGGCAGGCAGGGGAAGAAAACAGGAGTGTAGGTAAAGTCAAGCCATAGGGTCAGGCTCCCAGAAAGACCCACCTTTCCTAACCCCACTAAGAGTTTTGACTCTTTGGTAAGATACAGGCTTTCCTCTGCAATGGTGAACACTGCCTTTGGTTAATTCCAGCTTCAAGTGAACCTTGGGTGTTAATACTGATTAACTGTCAGCCTGATCTTTATATCAATATTTTTAAGGTCGACACAAAAAAGCAAATATTTGCCTCTTGAGCTAAAGTAGGTGACTTTTAAACAAACACAAAAAAAAGACTTTGCCTGAATCACTAATGAGCATTTTTTAAATCATTTTTTCCTCCCAAGTTTTGAGAGAACTTGTCTAGCAAACTATATTTACTGAGTAATTAATTTGTTTTTCCTTAAAGAAAATTAATCCCAAACACATTATCACTTGGCTGCCTTCCCAGTCAAACACAGATACTCACTATCTGAATTCTGTTCATTTGTTGAGTTTTAAGGTTTTTGCTTGTTGTGACTTACAGTACATCATGTCTAAGTGAACGTGCAGACCTTTCACGGTTCCACTGAACGACATCCTCAGTGAACAGGGGTTATGAGCATACTGCTGCTGACAGGTGTGTGCATTTGAGTTCTTTGCTCCCTCTCTGCTTCTCTGTGGGCTCTCGCCGATGCAGAGTTAGTATTCACTGAAATTTCCTCTCTTTAGTGCAATAAACACACCACCAAGATAAGATCCCAATACCTTGGCAAGAAGAGCTTGCTAACTCCAGCTCCATGATGCTCGGCACACCTCGCCCAAGCTCCCGGAGCTGAGGACAGCTCCATGGCACTACCTGGAGCTTCAGTAGAACTATCTCTAGACCTGTCCATGGAGGGGGCATCTAGCTGTATAGTTCTGGAGCTGAGGGGGTTTCCTGTCTGCCCCTCTTACATTCAGGATTACTTTTTTTTTTTTAATGAGGAGAGGGAAATGAGTTGTCCTCCTTATGTAGCCAAGACTGGCCTTGAACTCCCTACGTAGCCAAGAATGACCTTGAACTCCTAATAGTCCACTCCCCAAAGGCTAGAATTGCAGACTTATGCCACCATGACCAGCTTTCATGGTTACTGGGATGGGGTGGGGGTGGGGGTCTCTCTGTTTAGTCCTGACTGGCTTCAAACTCATCATCTTCCCGCCTTAGCCTCTCAAGTGCTGGGATTCCACCCTCAGTGAAGGTTAGTTTGTCTGTAGATGTGTTCCTTCATTTATCTAAAGAGCAGTCTGGTAGTATGCCAAATATGAGGAAAACGCTAAAGACAGATTCAAGGGGGAAGATGCCCTGCCCTAGTTTTCATGGGCCCTGGCCTTGGAGAGAAGGCCCAAACAGACGAGCTCCCTACGGCTGAAATGGGGTGATACTTCAGCCTTCCCCCTCACCCCCCACCTAGCTGCTCAGCACATGCCTGCTGTGATCCAAGCCTGCCAGGCAGCTAGCTGCTCCTGGCCCAGGGGAGGATGTACCTGGGCAAAGCAAAAACCGAGCCATTTCCCCTGCTGAGCTCCAGGAGCTGACAACCAGCAGGTGCAAGATGTTGGTCAGAAGGTTCCTCCAGAGCTGGCCAGAGGGGAGACTTGAGAAAAGGGTGGGAGGGGGCCACATGCCTGATTTCTAGAATACTCCAGGGAGGCCATGATAAAGGAGTCTGTGAAATTGACGATCTGCAGCACTCTTGACCTGCTTCCCCTGAGCCCCATGTGGAAGAAGGCACAGAGGAAAGGGCTCTGTAATACGTTCAAGATCCTAGTCCAGTCCTCCTGTACCCCACTCCCATGGCAAAGACTGGGGCCTCTACTGGAGCAACCTAAATACAGTGACAGCCAATGGACAGTGACCCACCCGTGGTTGGCAACAGTACTTCCCCAAGCAAAGAGGAAATGATTTAGATGGAGTTTCCAGCATCCTAGCTGCAATAGAAGCCTGAACTAGAGCTCAGTGAGTTGTTTTGAAATGAAACTGTGTTGTCTTTGGACTGGGACCCTCTTCCCAACCTGTGGTAAAGATGGGGAACAGAGAGGCTTAGCCATCTGAGCAGGGGCTAAACTCCAGGCCTCCATCAGCCTAGCTCACTGTGCATGTCCTTCCCACCTGTCTTCCCAGACAGGTGTCTGCCCATCTACAGGTCCAGCATGTCTTCCCCAGCAGCCAGGACCATCTCTCAGTGGTCTGTACAGTCTCCAGTCTAGGCAGGTGTGCGGATGCCAAGGATTCACTTCCAAACACCAATTGTAATGACCTGGAGGAGAGCCAAGGATGAGGAATGTACTCTTCAAGGGTGAACATCCTGTCAGAATGCCAGTGCATTCTTGTATACCCAAGGGTGCAGAGAGTCCTGTGGGAGATCGGTCCTGTTTGCTCCTTGTGCTAACACTCTCTTTGTTCTTCAAGGTGTGAGACCAGCCCAGATGTCTGTCCACACATGAACAGATAAAGAAAATGTAGTCAGGTTCCCAGGGAAACTTTTCCCAGCTGTTGGAAAACTAAAATTAAAGCCTTTGGTGGTAAATGGGTAGAGCTAGACATCATCATGCTAAACAAAATAAACATGATTCAGAAAAACAAATATTGCATGTTTTCTCTAATATGCAGAATGTAGATTTAAATTTGTGTGTGTGTGCTGGGCAGGCGTCTCCATGACGGGTAAGGTGACCTGCTGACGTCCCACGCAACCCAAGTCAGAAGCTCATTTTTTAATAAAAGGGGGACCTGTAGGGCCCTGACCCCCGTTTTGGGTAACTGTTGCCTTGCTTGCGGACCTTGACCTTGATA
>CABHPH010157338.1:0-19370 GCA_902168325.1 Peromyscus nudipes | reverse complement strand
GTGTGAGCAGTCAGGACTTTATCCAGTGTGTCTACCTAAGACCCCTGTGTGTGAGCAGTCAGGACTTTATTTGGTGTGCCCACCAAACATGTTAACACAGTTAACTGAGACTGAAACCAAATTCAAATTCATTCTTTCCATTTAAATATTTCCTAAAAGTGGCTTGAAAATTAAGCCTTTCTGAATGTTAGTGTCTATAAATGTTTAACTCCAGAATCCTTGAAGCTCTCAGCCAAAGCCTTCAAAGTTTGTAGAGTTCTGGCCTTTCAAATTCAAGAGAATTACAAAATATACTGAGTTAGATGTAAAAAAAAAATGTCAGCAGAGGGCCAGAGAGATAGCTCAGCAGTTAAGAGCACTGACTGCCCTTCCAGAGGACCCGGGTTCAATTCCCAGCACCCATATGGCAGCTCAAAACTGTAACTCCAGCTCCAGGGGATCCAATGCCCTCATACAGACATACTTGCAGGCAAAATACCAATGTACATAAAATACAAATAAATAAATAAAAAGTTTGGACGATTCCCTTCCCTTAAAAAAAATGTCAGCAGTATGATTATAATATTTACTTTAAAGAATGAAGAGGACATTTTACAGAAAGGAAAGATACAATGTGAAAAACAACCAAACACCTACTAACTGTTAGAGGTGATGGGAAATGAGGCATTTGCAGATTTCTCTGGACTGGTTGACTTTCTCCAGAAGGAAGACACAGAGCAATGAATAATTCATGAAGTTGATAGAAACATATATAAATCGTGTAGAAATGTAAGAGTAGAATTCTTAGTATTGGTTTGGATATAAATGACATAATCACTTTACCTACTAAACTTGAACCCAGACATCCCTAGGGCCCAGCAATTCTACTCTCAGATGCAGCCATCCCTCTATGTGGAGATGGTGGTGGCTTGCTTTCAGAACCCCAGGCATAACGAACCCCATGGATGCTCGAGTTCCCTGTAAAGATGGCATAGTATTTGCATATCAGTAGTACAGCATGCCCTCTGAACCACCTGTGGTCCCCAGACAGTGCACACATTATGTATGTGGTTGTTAAACTGTGATGTTTAGGGGACAACAAGGAAAATGGTGTGTGTGTACTACAGGTGCATCCTTAAAAAAACATATTCAAACTGTAGTTGGTTGAGTCCATGAATATGGAAACCACAGACATGGAGGGGCATCTGTATTTCAGCAACAGAGGTACATACACTCCTTGAACTGACAGATAAGCTCAGCTACGTTCCAGACAATTGATACACTGTTTGTTATGGTGTATGTGGGGTGATGGGTGAGTGGTATCCAAGCAACACATTAAAAACATTAAAAATTCATGCCTCCATTTCTTCCGTTTACCCTTGAGTTTGAGTTGGGAGAGGTCAGCAGGACATGGCTTATAGTCCATTGCCCTCTCTGCATTTTTAGCTTAGACGTTGCATATTTGTAGTTATTATTTGCACGTTGGCATATTTCCTGCATGTTAGCTTACAATGGAGGTTTTATTTGGTTTCCCAATAGCAAGTATGTGTGAGGTTCAGAGACTTGATGACTGGGAAGAGCTGCCTTGTCCCACAGCAATCTGTTCCACCTCATGGTGCGTTGTAGCCTTCCCTCATAGCTCGCTTTCTTGTTTCCTAACAAGAAACATGTACAACTTGTGCAGCTTTATAAGCAGTTTTCCTACATTGTGAAAAGCTAATGTCGACTTTATTTTTCTCATTCAGGATATGGCGGCACCAGAAGACGGTAAAATTGAAGTTGGAGGCAAACATTGGATGCAGCGTTTCTGATTTGTCGTTACCATCTCTTTCACACCTGGATAAGGGGAATATCCAACAGTTGTGTGGTGTTTTGTCCTTGTATAGCTTTTCATGTCCTGTTGTTTGTGGCCAAGAGTTGATATGTGACAGAATGCTTACGTTGTGTGTGTTAGTGTAATGTGCCGTTCAAAGTGACAGCTGCTGTGGGATGCCGAAATTGTCCTGCTTGTTCCCAAAGCCTGTGATACCAGAGGGGGCATTAAGAATGTAGGATCCCCTCCCAGAAACTGAGCACAGCCAGCTTGAGCCGAGGCGCCTTCAGTCGATGAGTCCTCCCCTCAGAGAAACAGCAGTCCTCTATTTGGTATTAAAACATTTGGTGTTTGCTGTTCTTCAGACACTTAAGCCCAGCACTGGACCACTAATCACACTGATTTGTGGGTTCCAGTCACTTGACTGGCAGAGCCCGGACCCCTCCTGTGGTGGTGAGTGTCTGTTAAATGCTCTTGACCTTTTAACTGCGCTCACAGAGAGCTTGAAATCACTAGATTTTCAGTTTTCAGGTGGTAACATTCAGATGCCTCAGAAACAGTTTTTCAGTAGGAAGAGCATGTCGTTCTCTGTGGAGTCTTAAGCTGTCGGGTGTTGTTGTAACAGTATGTTTCAGCTTTACATTAAATGACAATAAATTAAAAACCAGGATGTATACTCGTTCTTTGTACACAAGGAGGTGTGCTCCCTTTTGTTTTGTTTTTTCCTCCCTTTCACCCAGAGGAATGGACTTTGTGCAGAAGCTGTGTTTCCTTGAATAGGAATTTGATTCCTGCCATGGAATCTCTGGTCTATGGCTGCTTCGCCAGAAAACGAGACAGGAACTGGCGAAGCAGAAGGTATTTACAGTTTGTCCAGAACTAGGGACTAAAGAGAACATTTCAGTCTCTCTCTGCTATAGCAGCCCTGCTGTTTCTTGTGTGGTTTCCTTGTCTCACACCAGGCACCAGCTGCCTGGTAAATGTTTTCCAAATCACTTTCTGGGGCTGGAATGAAGGCACAGTGGCTAAGATCTTGTACTGCTCTTCCGGATGACCTGAGTTTGGTTCCTAGCACCCAGGTCAGGCAGCTCACAACTGCCTGTACTCCAGTTCCAGGGAGAGTGGTTGTCTCTGATCTCCAGGGGTGCCTGCACTTACATGGTGCACATACTCATGCACAGTCACACCAATATACATGATTAAAAAAAATCTCCAATCATCAAAACAAGACAGAATGTAGGCTGAGAGTTGTGGTGCACACCTTTAACCCAGCACTCAGGATGTAGGTTTCATTGCTTCAGTCCATGAAGACATCAAGGACCTGACATGCAGCTGTCACACTGGCAAAGGCTTTCCCTCTGTACCAATCTTAGTACAGACTCCCAGAGGCATCTTGCAGTTGGCAAGGTCAGCAGTACACCTTCACTTTCTTACCTCAGGAGGGCATTCGTTCTCCAGCCCTGTGACATGATGCAATCAGTCAGTCACACTGTCCATACCTTTCCTCTCTAGACTTCAAACCAGTTCACGATACTGATGCTATCAAGCTGATCGCACCAGGTGAACAATACTTAGCATATTCTCCAGGTGTATTAGTAGGCCCTTTGTATGCTCGAGGGTGAGAAATAAATCTGACAAAAATTCGGGGGCCTTCTACCTAGTGGAATTCCTAGGGATCCAGTGGTAATGAGTATGTGGAACTCTCCCTGCACCGGAGGATACATTGTGAGCAATCCTGTTCTCTAATGCTATCCCAACCTCCCTTCACGTCCAGAGGTGAAGTTGTAACACTAGGTCAGGAACAAGTCTGCAGACAGGATGAGTTAAAACAGCTGGAAGGGGAGAGATGCGGTGCAAGGGTATGCGATGTGTTACAGCACTGTCGACTGCTGTGGGATGGTCTGTATGCCAAATTGCTCTGATTGGTCAATAAATAAAACACTGGCCAGTGGCCAGGCAGGAAGTAGGCGGGGACAAGGAGGAGAATTCTGGGAAGTGGAAGGCTGAGTGAGGGAGACACTGCCAGCTGCTGCCATGACAAGCAGCATGTGAAGATGCCGGAAAGCCACGAGCCACATGGCAGGGTATAGATGTATAGAAATGGATTAATTTAAGATGTAAGAACTAGATAGCAAGAAGCCTGAGCCATTAGGCCAAACAGTTTAAACGGTGTAAGTCTCTGTATTTACTTGGTTGGGTCTGAGCGGCTGTGGGACTGGCGAGTGACAGAGATTTGTCCTGACTGTGGGCCAGGCAGGAAAACTCTAGCTACAGACTACTTCCTGAGGAGACAGGGACACAACTCTTTTGCAGACCACCCACTCTTAGAAGAAAAGGCACCATGCTTGGTAGGACTTTGAAGGCAACTTACTCTGTCCAGAGTGCTACCCTGGTGTACTTATTGACCCCAAAGCTGCTGGTTTTCATGGGTCTACAGTTAGAGAAGGCTCTGTAACAATTGCAGGCTATAGTGTCAGCCAGGGTGTCACAGTTAGAAGGTCATCTTCAGTAATTGTCATCTGTCACCTTTCCAGATAGTTCCTATCTCCTTCCTACTTTTCCTCATTTAATTTTGGTGCTTCTCATTCAATTTTTTTTTTATGAGAGGAGATTTCTTTTTCTGTTTCGTGCAAGGCTGTGTCTCTGCTTCCTGAAATATCAAATAGGGTTGCAGCAAGAAATAGATGGCACAGTCAAAGCAGAGTAATTTTTTTTTTAAGACAGTGCTTCTCTGTGTATGTAGCCTTGGCTGTCCTGGAATTTTCTCTGTAGACCGGGCTGTCCTTGAACTGAGAGATCTGCTTTTCTCTGCCTCCAAATCCTGGGATTAAAGGCATGTACCTCCATACCCAGCTTAAAGCAGAATAGTTTTGAGGATTTAATTAAGGAACTATTTACTAAAAAGGTATGGGCAGGTGCAGAGAAACCACCAGGACCCCTGTACTAGAAGAGAGCAAATAATAGGTTGGTTAAACAGAGACCTGAAGGACTATTCAAAGAGATGTAGTCGTCTTTGTTATGACTAGGTAGAAGCAGCTATATCTCCTCAGGATAATTAGGATGAATTACCCTGGCCAATGCCACAAACTTTCTTTACCTGTTTATTTAGTAGCATGAAAAACTCAAACTGGCTAGAGGACAGCAGCTGGTTTCCAGTTCACAGTGACAGTGTTTTAGTAGAAACTTTGCTAGATCTTCCAAACTACTATGTAAGTCTCATCTCTTGCATCTTCTCAGATTGACTTGTTATAGGGAGACCACCAGAGATGATCACCCAAACACAGTTTAGAGCCAATTGAAAGTCTTTATTCCAGCTGGCTGGAACTATACTCAGGTATGTGGGGACCCAAGTGTAGCCTTTGAACATTTAGACCAAGGGGCTTTAAAAAGCAAAAACAAAACAAAACAACAACAAAACTGCATCCTGGTATTTCACTCTGCAACTGCAGGGGGAGGTTTTGTGCAAGCAAGCAGTCTAACAGAAGCTAAGATAAGCAGTTAGGTGCAGGGAGAGGTTTGAACAAGCATGCAGTTTAACAGAAGCTAACATAAGTTAGTTGGGGCATCCTGACCTTGGATTTCTAGAATAGAGTTGGGCAATTTTCCATGGGATTCTCCATTAAGGAGATCAAATTCTAGTTAAACCTGAAATGGCCTCAGCAAGAATGCAAGATGGGGGCTGGAGAGATGGCTCAGTGGTTAAGACTGCTCTTCCAGAGGTCCTGAGTTCAATTCCCAGCAACCACATGGTGGCTCACAACCATCTGTAATGAGCTCTGGTGCCCTCTTCTGGCCTGCAGGGATACATGCAGGCAGAACACTGTGTACATAATAAATAAATAAATATTTTTTAAAAAAGCATGCGAAATGGAGGAACCTCTGCACTGTCATACCCTGTCAGTTTCCAACAGTCCCTTCTTCCCCTTGAACACTAGGTCACCTCTCCAGTGTGAGCACATAAATAAAACACCACATGACCCCTCATGTCACGTGTGGGATTTGGCTTGCTGAGTAGCTGCTGGGAGCCCAGATGGTGCAACTCAAAAGTTCAGGAAGTGCTGTGGCTGTTTCTGTGGGAGATCACAGGGAATCACCAGTGAATGATCAGTGGCCAACAAGAACCAAATGTTCCTCTTCTCAGGAATGACTACATAGTCCGTTTCCTGGCAACTCTTTGGAGAGATCCACGGTGCAGACTTGACATGTGTACACACATGTGCCTGTGACTCTACACTGGCAACCTTCTGTGTCTCTGTCTCCTCGGGAAGCAACAGTCAATGCTGTAACACATCACATGGCGTTGCATCACACCTCTCCCTCCCCAGCTGTTTTAACTCCTGTCTGCAGACTTTTTCCTGTCCCGGTGTCACAACTTTAATCTCTAGAGGTGAAAGGAAGTTAGGATGGCATTAGAGAACGGGAATATTCACCCCAATTAGGGGACTTGGAATAGCAACATTTTCTCTTATCTTTCTTGCTGCCATAGCAGGCTCCCCACTGCCCAACCTCTTGGCTGAAGGGGATCAGCTTGCTTTTGTCTAAAGACCATGTGATAATCTCACCGGAAGTTGATGCCTTGTAAGGTAGCATTCTTTTTCAAGATTGCATCCTGCCATTTCTCTTCACCTCCAGCCAAGGAGATTCATGATCACAGCCTTTAACAAGGAAACAGCCCTTGTCCTAGGAGGAAATAAATCACACAACAAAGGAATTATAGCACCTATTAAGTATGTGTGAGCAGCTAGTTCATTTGGAAGTTGCTGGGTGAGAGATGGTGGAGAGAGGAGGTTTTTCATACTTTACCTGTGATTTGTGATTCAGTGTTCTGTTCAGAATGTGAGGTACATAATATTAGAATAGTTTCTTAAAGTTGCATGTGATGATTTCTATAGTAAGTGAGATGCAGGTGTCAGAATTTCTGTGGTAGAGTGTTCTGTTCAGAATGTGAGGTACATAATATTAGAATAGTTTCTTAAAGTTGCATGTGATGATTTCTATAGTAAGTGAGATGCAGGTGCCAGAATGGGGTAGAGTATGGACTAATTGATTCAAAGCCCGGGGTGGTAGGTGTAAACGAGTGCACAGTGAAACCACGGAACTGAACCACTCTGTGTGTGAAAAAAATGTTTATTGTGAATATGGAAGAGAGTATAGCCAGAGGCATCTGGGGGAGTCCAAAGCTGCCATGGTTACCCCTCAGGGACAGAGAGAGGAGCAGACTGGAGACTGCGAGGGCTTTCGCTTGGGAGCAGAAAGATGCCAGGGCTTTCACTTGGGAGCAGAAAGAAGAGTGAAGAGTGTGTGTGTGTATGTGTGTGTGTGTGTGGGGGAGTGGAGTGGAGGGCAGTCAGCTGTAAACTGGAACAGCCTGGGTGCCAGCAGGGTGAGGGCAGGTGGATAGGAGGCTAGGTGGGAGCTTTGGTATGCATAATAAATTATTATGGACTGAACGTGCCTGGAGGTTAGGATGGGGCTTTGATATGTAACTAGGTGCCCCATTTGTCTGACTGAAGCAGGAAGAGATAAAGAAAATGACTCTTCTTGACAGAAAGAAACCTGTTCCATAGGTTCCTGAGGAATGCTGTGTGTGAGCTTTTATCTATCTGCTAGCAATCCTTCTAGAGTCCAGCCTGAACTGAGCCAGGAGATTGTCATCTTGAGACATCAACATCACTGCCTTTTGTGGGGGAGGGTGTTGGGGGTTCCCTTTTGGATCTAACAGTAAGAATGATAGAACTGATTTATGAGACTGAATAACCCAAGACCTGACTTCCCCAAGGGATATGCTTACAAGAAGGTAGTTGGCATTTTTAAAAGCCAGTGGTTGCCCTGTGGAGGCCAAGGTTAGTGGTAGGATGTGTATTAATCCTACCTGGCGAGAATAAAACCACTACCACAATTTTGAGTCAAATTTGAAGCAAGCTTTAATTAACTACTGACCAGGATGATGAACTCGAGCCAGGTCCATCCTGGGGTTCCCAGAAAATGGCTACAAGCTACGATCGTGGCCAGGTGTTTATAAAGGCAAACCCACAAGGCTATGTACTTCTCCCCTTTGTCCAATCAGGGGCAAGCATACATCCTGACGTACTTCCTACCTACATATTTCCTGTCTACATGTGATCAAGTACATCTGGTGCAGTTGGGTCAACCAAACTTGTTTAGGAAAGTGGAAACATGTGGCTTTTTGTTGTTGTTGTTGTTTGTTTTTTGAGGCAGGGTTTCTCTGTGTAGCTTTGCACATTTCCTGGAACTCATTCTGTAGCCCAGGCTGGCCTCGAACTCACAGAGATCCACCTGGTTCTGCCTCCTGAGTGCTGGGATTAAAGGCGTGCGCCACCACCGCCTGGCGGCTTGTTATCTTCTATGAACAACAGCTCCAGCACCTCAGGAAGTATCTGTTGGCAAGGGGTTTACAGGTGAGAGGCATTTTTGTTTTAGGATCTCCTAGGCACAGTAATTAAAACTTAAAACATAACTTTGGCTCTCACAGGAAAGGAAGGTGGATGAACCTCTTTGAGCACATCAAAGCTGTGTTTTTTATGTTGTTTTTGTTTTCTTTCTATAGTCTATCAATGCTCACAAAAGGGTGACATCAAGCAGGGGCTTTTGCAAGGTGGCATCTCTTTTTTTCAGCAGGTCCCATTCTTGTTCAGTTTATTCTTGAACAAAGTGAGTAGAGCAGTAGAAATGAATGTTCTGCATAGATACTGCAGCAGACATTCAATGTATCAAAGCTGGTCAGGCCACACTGCCTGCTGGAGGCCCAGCTCCCAACAGTAGACATGAGCACTGGTGTGGCCATGGTTCTCTTCTTTGGAGGAATCGGGCAGTCATCCAGTGGCATGCTCATTATGTTTGGGTCCTTTTTGTCATGGAAAAGGTAGAGTTTTGTTGTCATTGGGGTAGACATTTACTCTGGATTTGGATTTGTCTTTTCCACTAAGAGGCTCCTTGCTCAAAATCCATGTGTGTCAGGCCCAAAGGAAACTCCAATTCCTCAAACTCCAAAAGGCAGTCCAAAGATTTAGAAATGAGCTCAACCTGGGTGATAATATTGGGTCAGGGGTCTCGAAATAATGGGGGACAGACCACTAAAGTCTATTAAACCAGAAGCAAACTTTATTCCAGAAAAAAACAAAAACAAAAACAAACAAACAAACAAAAAAAACGCTGTGGGGTACAAAAGCTTATCAGTTAGCTGAGACCACAGCCAATGTTGGAATTCTGAGGCTGTGGCAATGGAGGCAGGTACTGACCCCCTTTTATAGTACCAGGCATGGGATGCATACTAGGAGTCACATAGAAACAACTATTAAAAGTTAACTTTGGTCCAGGCAGTTGTTGGCTATAAGGGGCAAGGGGGTTAGAAGTTAACCCCTGGCTGTTGACAGAGGAGCTGGCTGTAAAGCAGACAGTCATTGTTAGCAGTTAACCTTAGAGCTGATGACTATCAGTTTTCATCTCTTAAGCTTGTAATTTTATATTTCTATGTTCCTGGACCCTTCAATAGGAGGATTTCTGGTGGTTAGATAAAAGCCAGGAACTTGTGAAAATGGTTCCCATCTACCAAAAGGAGAGGAGTCATCTCCCTTACAGTTAGCAACAGGGACATATGGCCCCCTGTGGTGACTATCAGCATATCAAAGCACATGCTGGCCTCCAGGTTCCTGTTACACAGTCCAATGTCCATCTAACCCTTCCCTCCTCCTCCCCTACTCTGAACTCCCTGCAGCAGCTCAAGGGCTCCCCTCCACACAGCTACTCATTCTCCTTATAACCCTGCTATTCTCAATACGTCTCCACCCGTCCCTCTGTTTCTGCTTCTCTATGTTTTCTCTATTCTCTGTCTCCGTGGTTCTCAACCTTCCTTTTGCTGTGGCCCTTTGCTGTAGTGTTGGAGTTGAGAGTGAAACACTCTAGGAGACAGCAACGTTGCAAGCTTTATGATGATGGTGCCAACTTGTTCTCCATAGGAGTAGGAATAAAGTGTCCCTGAGCTACAGCAGGGAAATTCTCATTATAGGTCCTTCATGACTTTTGCAAGCTGGTAAAGCTAAATACAATGTTTTTTTTTTTGTTGTTGTTTTGTTTTCTGTTTTTTGTTTTGTTTTGTTTTTGCAGTTAGCCTTTAGCACAAACATATTGTTACAAGTTTTAATGTCCTTCTGGTTAGTCAATTTTGGAAAGCCCTGTTTCTCAAGTGAAGTTGATCTAGTTTTCAGAAGGTCTTTGTGGTATATTGGTTTGAAAAACAGACTGCATAATAGGGACATAAATCTCATTTTACCTAAGAAATACAAGTACAAATATCAAGATTCTGAAAACAGGTCTGGAAGCTGAACAATAAGAAGAATGGAGGCCCTGTTATTTTTTTAGCAGACGAAGTAAATTATTTAACCCATCTTAAAATCAAGAGTGGAGGCAGAAATGGAGCAGTCAGCTTCTAACACCTTTAGTAGAGTTTCTCGTGTTGTAGTTGAGAAGTAATTTGAAATCCCTGGTTGTGGGTTTCTCTGCTGATGCAATAAACCAAATCAAGCTGAATTAAAAGTCCAGGTTTAATGAGTAAAGCATCCCTGGGTGATCTCGGGGGAAGGAAAAATCACGTGGCAGGTCTATGGACCGGACCTTAAATACCTTGTAGGCGAGGTCTTGAGTAGCTCCGGGGGAGGAACCACCACTTGGCACACTTTCTGAGGGTGGGGTCTGGACCGAAGCAAAGTTCCCAGCTAAACATCTCCACCTTCTTGTATATATGAGCACTGGTTCAAGTCTGTCTACTTCCTGCTGGCATGGGACACATGGGGAGGGGAACTGGGGAGTCAGTGGGCTCACGCTCAGTGGGAGGTGTGGGTGGAGAAGCATTCAGTTGACTGCCATCCTGGAGACCTCAGGCATCTGTTCCTTGAGGAAGCAGAGAAGGCAAGTTGCTAGATGAAAAAAATAGATTATTAACACTGGCCCTGGGAGCTTTGCTTTGGCTCCACTTTCCTCTCTCCAGACCCCACCCTCAGAAAGCATGCCAAGTGGAGGCTCCTCCCCTGGAGCTACTCAGTGGTGACCCCCAACCATAAAATTACTTTTGTTGCTGGTTCATAACTGTAATCTTGATACTGTCATGAATTGTAATATGAATATCTGATATGCAGGATATCTGATCTATGACCCCCGTGAAAGGATCATTCAACTCCCAAGTGGGTTGTGACCCACAGGTTGAGAACCACTTCTCTCTCCCTTGCTGTTCCCCCCTCTCTCACAGATAGCCAGGTCTACTCTCCTATTCAGACTGCTTCTTTCCCTTTCTCCTCTGGATCCTTCCAGATGCCTCTGGCTATTCCCTCTCTCTCCTATCTACAATAAAAACCTTCCCCTTAACCATACCATGGGGTGGTCACGTCATCAGTTTATATAATGTGGACTTACAGATGCCCTGTTGAGCCTCACAGTGCTGTTTCTCAGTATTTATATTCATAATTCATAAAATGCAGCAATGTAATTATGGCACATTGTTTCTAGCAGCCCCTGTTCTCCCTTGGATCCAGGAGCACTGAATCTTTGTGACTTGGCCTGTTCTAGGATGTCGTCAGGAGACTGACTTTTCTTATTTGTTTGTTATTTATTTATTTTCAGATTTTCGAGTTTCCTTGTATGATAGACTGGTCCAACTTGTAAGACTGTAAGGCTAAAGTCCAGCTGCTGCTCATGCATCCCTCTCCCCCTTCTCAGATACTGACAGGGACCTACCAGGGCATTGTCAGTGGGTTCCTTGCTGACAGATGACCACGGGAAGTGAGTTAACATCAGAGAGGATGATTGTCTGAAAGAGAATGGCCCCCAAAGGGAGTGGCACTATTAGGAGGTGTGGCCTTGTTGGAATAGGTGTGTCACTGTGGGGGTGGGCTTTGAGGTCTCTTTTCCCAAACTTCACTCAGTGTGACACTCAGTCCACTTCCTGTTGCCTGTGGGTTAAGAGGTAAGAACTCTTAGTTCCTTCTCAGGCACCATGTCTGCCTGCATGCTGCCTTGCTTCCTGCCATGATGATAATGGACCTCTGAACTGTAAGCCAGCCCCAATTAAATGTCTTCCTTTATAAGAGTTGCTGTGGTCATGGTGTCTCTTCACAGCTATAGAAACCCTAACTAAGACAGAGGGTATTAATGTTGAAGGATTGTCTCTATTAGCCAACACATATCCTGTTCCCTACCCCCTCCTGCCTCCTGTTTGGGCATCAGAGAGCCTACTGCATCCTCTTGCTGTGAACATTCCCAAATCTAACACAGATCTTTCTCTTGTTCATTTACTAGAAAGTAGAATGTACTGTGTCTAGGCATTTGAGAATAAATCCATCTTTTACCAAAGTTTAAAAATCTAAATTGTTTTTAAAATTTCGAGGCAACATCTCTCTTTCTATAACCCAGGCTGACCTGGATGGTAGGCACATGCTGTCACACCTGGCTTGATCACTTTACTTACCTATTTTTAGATCTCTCACATCTGGTCATCATTTTAGGTCATTAGCTCTATCTTCAGTTTTTATCCTTGCATTATAATATTGAAAATTACTTATACTTAACAACTTGAATTTTATTTATATATTACATTATATTCTGTTTATCAGGTCTGTCCAAAGGAAATTCCATTTCCCCAAATTCTGGTGGTTAGGTAAACGCCAGCATTCCCCAGGAACTTGTGAAGCTGATTCCCCTCTACCAGAAGGAACCATTTCCCATATCACTGGCAGAAGGGACACAGGGCTATCTGTGGTGCCTGTTAGCATACCAAAGGGCCTGCGGGCCTCCAGGCTCCCCCAGTATCACCATTATCTGCTACACATTTCGGAATCCACGCTGCCATCCTGGCTCTTCTCGGCTCTTCTCGCCTCCTCCCTACTTTAAATTTCTCTGGTTTGTGGGCTTCCCTTCTCCCAGTGGCTCATTCTCCACACAACCCTGCTCTTCTGGCTCTGCTGCTTCTTTGGCCCGTATTCTCTTTGTCTTTGTCTCTTGCTCTCCCCGCCCCCCCTTCCCTTTCTGCTCTGCTCCTGTATCTCTCATGGCCAGGTCTAGTCTGCTGGCCAGGTCTAGTCCACTACTTTCTCTCTCTGCTCTGGACTCTTCCAGATGCCTCTGGCTGCACTCTCCCTCGTATCTACAATAAAAACCCTCCCCTTAATCATACCATGGAGTGGTCATGTCATTAGTTTATACTCTGTGGAGCTACATTAAATAACCAAATTATTTGTGACCTTACATAGTTTAATGATTTTAAGTATAATATACATATTCCATAAGAGGTAAAAGCAATAAAAATATTTTTTTTGTAGAACAATAAAATAATTTAGAAGGATTTAAACACAGAGAAAAACTTGATGTCTCCCAAATCCCTCCAGTGCATTCTCTCCTCTAGTTCCTGTTAGGTCACTCTATTTAGAAGTTGTAGGGTAAAAAGGCTGGCCAAAGAAACACACTTTGGCCCTGAAACCAGAGCCAAATACACATCCTCACCTTGAAACCAGTGCCAAAAAAATGTATTTTGGCCCTGAAGCCAGAGCCAGTGAGAGAAACATACTTTGGCCCTGAAACCTGAGCCAAAGAAACACACTCTGCCTCTGACCAACTGAGCACAAAAACTAACCAATCCCTGAGTAGGAAAACCAACCAATCCCTGTACACGAAATCCAGCCAATCTCTGAGCTTCTCCAAGCTCAGGGACTGAAATATGACCAATTCCCACCCTGAAAATCTTAACCCTGGAAAAACGCAGCCCCTAAGGAGACCCATATAAGCCATGTACCTGTTCAGTTTGCTGCTGCTTTTTTCCTGGCAGAGGCAGCCGCCCTCTTGGATTCTTCCCTCATGATAAATCCCTGAATGAGGTTTGGGTAAGACCTTTCACCAGGAGCCTGAGCAGATCGGAGCAGAACTGTAACACTTAGGCTGGGGAAACCTTTTCCTAACCCGGCTGAGTTGTTACACTCTGGGGGACCTGAGTAAAACTGTAACAACTCTGGGGAAACCCTCCCCTGCCTGAGCAGAGTTGTTACATTACAGGGTTTTAAGCTGCTATGCTTACAGTGACTTGTGGTATTCCTTGGCTCCTGATTACCAGAATCCCTTTCCATCTGAGCTGCAATGCTTACAAAAGCAAGAGGTTTCTTTGGTTATAACACATAATATCCAAACATTTTTCATAACCAATGTATCTCTTATACAGCTACATATCATATAAACATAGCACAATTTAATCTGTTTATACTTTTATTGAGAGATATTGCCCATATTTCTAACACCACCCATCATTTTCAGCAATGTATTAACAAACATGGAAAGACTGATTTTGTACACGTGTTTATGTCATGGCCACTACAAACAATGGGCTCAGACTAGTGTAATTTATATCTTCCATATATGTGTGTGTTTGGGTTTGTAGAATATTTTTCTAGGGTGAGATTCATGCCTAAATGTGGACTCAGAATGTGGCTGTCAGAGGAACTGCCATCTGGACATGGTCTTCCATCTTTCTGCATGTGTGGATAAACTGAGTCACTGTGAAGTATAGCTTCTTTGTCTTGGGAAGATTGCTTTCATGGCTCTTTAAGGAATAAATATAGGGCAAGTAGGTAACCATTGCTCTTGGGGAAGCATACAACAGGGCTTTTAATAAGTGGCTTCAGGAATGCTACTGCTTATAGTACAGAAAGATCAAAGGTTGCCTAAGAGGAAGGAAAGAATTCTCTTGGATGCTTAAATGGCTATCAGAAGAGAATGCATCCGTATCTTTCATGAATCTCTTGGGCTCATGAATATTGCCTCTAGGATGCTAGAGATAACTCTGACAAGAGGAAGGGAAGGATTGTGTCTTACTATCCCTGAGATGAAACACCATGATCAAAAGCAACTTGAGGAAAAAAAGTATTTATTTGGCTTACACTGCCATAGCACTGTTTATTACTGAAAGAAGTCAGGACAGGAACTCATGCAGGGCAGAAACCTGGAGACAGGAGCTAATGCAGAGGCCATGAAGGGGTGCTGCTTACTGGCTTGCTCTCCAGGGCTTGCGCAGCCTGCTTTCTTATAGAACCTAGGACCACGAGTCAAAGAATAGCCCTACCCACAATGGGCTGGTCCATTCCATATCAATCACTAATTAAGAGAATGCCCTACAGTTAGATCTTATGGAGGCATTTTCTCAATGGAAGTTCCCTCCTTTCAGATCACTCTCTCGCTTGTGACAAGCTGACATAAAACTATCCAGCACAGATGGGTTTGAAATGGGGATCCTGGCCTGTTGCCAGACTCTAGGTGGTGAGGAAAAGCTGATCTGGTGTTGGTTGGTAGCTATGTCTGGAACTGAGCATGTTCTAAGAAATAGACACACACATGGGTCCAAACCAGAAAGCCAGATCCCAGGGAAGCTTAAGAGGATGCACTGCTGTGTGGCCCTGCACAGGGGCTTAGACTGAAAAGCATGATGGGAATAATGTACCAGGAAAAGTGGGAAAGACCATGATCCCCAATGTGACTGGAATGATGAAAGTGGTCTGAGTGTCCCATGTGTCAGGTCCTCTGGCTCTCCAGGAGGCAGTTAAGAAATACACTGAAGGAATAGACCATCGGCTTATCTGAAATACTGATATTCAGGCTTAGATTGGGCAAAGAGAAATAACCATATTTATACTTTGAGTTAGTTAAATAAGTTACACTGCTTGTGTACAAAGTTTAGTGAGTCTCTGTATTAGTCAGAGTTCTCTAGAGTAGCACAACTTACAGAACAAATCTCTATGTATATGTATATGTATATGTATATGATGTATATGTATATGTATATGTATATAAAGGGGATCTATTAGATTAACTTACAGGCTGTGGTCCAGCTAATCCAACAACGACTGTCTGAATGGAAGGTCCAAGAACCCAGTAGTTGTTCAGTCCACGAGGCTGGGTGTCTCAGCTGGTCTTAGGTATACACTGGAATCCTGAAGAAGTAGTCTCTAGTGCTGGTGAAGCAAAAGACTTCTAGTAAGAGCGAGAGTAAGCAGGCAAAAAGAGAGAGAGCTTCCTTCTTCCATGTCCTTTACATAGGCTGTCAGTAGAAGGTGTGGCTCGGAATTAAAGGTGGATCTTCCCACCTCAAGAGATCTGCATTAAAGGTGGGTGTTCCTACCAAAGAGTAGAAGTGGGTCTTCCCACTTCAAGGGATTCACTAGTTTTTATAGCTATAGTAATTGTTATACACTAATCAGTGGGGTCTCATGGATAACTGTACGACAACGCCTAATTTTATCTCCCGTGATATAGAGTTGTTTATGATATTCCCATCAAAAGCTGTGCTGGAGTGCTGGAGCGATGGATCAGCTGTTAAGAGCATTTCCTGTTCTGGTAGAAGACCAGGGTTCAGTTCCCAGCACCTACATGGTGGCTCACAACCATCTGCAACTCCAGTTCCAGGGGATCCAATGCCATCTTCTGACCTCCATGGGCACCAGACATGCATCTGGTGCACAGACATGCATGCAGGTAAAACACTCATACACATAAAATGAAAATAATAAATCTTAAAAAATAGTTGTGGTAAAACGACTTGTGGCAGAAAGAGAATCCACATTTGAAAACTGTATTTCTTTGAGGCGTTGGCTGGCATTCTGGTTCCTGAGCTCATGTTTGCTTGTGGCACTAGAGGGCAGCAGTGATCCATTACGCAAAGTGGGAGCCCTCCCTGCTACAGGACAATGCAATCGCTTTAACTGCATTTATTTATTTATCTCTTAAACTTTTAGTACAGATCAGGTTATGCTGTTGTAGACCTACTAGGTGGATTATTTTCTCCCAGACTGTTATGAGAAATGAATTTCTTCTTGAGTTACTTTTTTTTTTTTTTTTTTAGTATTTCAAGGCAGGGTTTCTCTGTCTTGAAAAGCTTTGCTCCTTTCCTGGAACTCATTTTTGTAGACCAGGCTGGCCTCAGACTCACAGAGATCCGCCTGGCTCTGCCTCCCGAGCACTACCGCCCGGTTTGAGTTACTTTTTATACAAAAGCTCTTTGATATGTTAATAGGTACAACAGTGTGTGTGTGTGTGTGTGTGTGTGTGTGTTTAATCCCATCGCTGGGATTAAAGGTGGGTGTAGGGGATCTGACTCAGGTCTTCATGCTGTGAATAAGCATTTTATTGACTGAGCCATCTCCCTGCTCCCTGGTTTCACACTTTCAGCCATATGGCACCTGATTATTTCCCAAGTATCAAAATATATCTGGATTTGGAGGCCTTTTCGACTCTCCTGTTATTGCTGCTTACATTTACGCCATCATCGGTCACTTCCCTGAGGTGTCCTCTGACGAGTTGCATGAATTAGGGTAGGCCATACTGTGCCGCAGCATAAGCCTTCCCCACATTTCCCCAGCTTGGTCAAGAGGTAGCTCACTAAGTGCTCCGTGCTAAATGGGACATCACTGTCAATCAGTCCGGAGCTCATGGAACATCAGGGGAGAGGGGCAGAAAGGGTGTGTGAGCAGGAGGATGGGGAGGAGTGGTGTGAGACGCTGCTTTCGGGACATGGCGTGGCTATTGTACTTGTGAACTCACTGGAGCTGTGGCTACTGGCACACGATCAAGTCAACATGATCCATCGGTGTTCCGGCAGGCAGCACTCTAGGACTCAGAGGCTGTGGAGGACATGTTGGGAGTGCCTGGGGTGTGTGGGAGAGAGAGTTCGGGGGTCCCTAGAGGAAGTGGGGGGTGATACGGGAGTATCTGAGGGGAGTAAAAGGGAGGAGGTATAGATTCCCCAGAGGAGTGGGTGGGAGACTTGGGGGGGGCATATGATAGAGATGCATTGTTTACATATATAAAATTGTCAAGGAATGAATAAACCCATTCTATTAAAAATTCCATTTCTCACCCTATTGCATTTTTTTCTCATAACATCACCGATGAACATTACACAATTCACTCTGTTAACGGTACTCCCACTTCATTGCACTGGTGTATATGGTGCCTAAGGGCAGAGCGTTTCATTGTTTGTTTTCGTCTGGACTGTTCTGTAGCCACATCACTCAGAGGATTCTTGTCTCATGGTAGGCAGTTGGCACATATATCCTGAGTGAGTGAATGGGCAGCTGATCATATACATATCTTTTTCCTTTTATACAATAGTTGACTACATGCTCTGTTTAGGCAGACAAGAGGGATGATGTGAATGGGAGAAATTACTTCTATGGTCCTTCAAAACCATTCTTTTTTTATTTATTTAGTAATATTTAGTATTTAGAATTTTTTTTTTAGTAAAGTCTCTGTAAGTAGGATATCTTCACTGAGATGAGGGACACTTCTTTCAAACCCAGGCACTACCGAAGCATTGCAATAAACAGATGGGTAATATTGCTTATTGTGTCGTCTTTAGAGTTATAAACACAACAGTAAATTACTTGTTTTAAATGTGTGATGTTACGTCCCCTGCGGAGGCAGCAGACCCTAAATTTTGGGCCACCAGAATTGGTTTTGGATGCTGAGACTAATGTCATACGTACACAATAGATATGAAGTATGTTTTTATGAACATATTGAAGTCTCTGGGGAGAAAAGGGTAAGTCCCTTTAGCATATATAAACCTCAGAACCTGAGGATCAGATAAGCCATGGACCTAGGGGAAACCAAATACTATTGTGCTAAGGAATATAGCAATACAATGACTCCTGATGACATTCTGCTGTCCCCATATATCAGGTCTCATTCAGCCATCACCAGAAAAGCTTCCTCCTGCAGCAGACAGGAGCTAATAGAGAGAGACCCACAACTAGACAATGTGTGGAGAGTGAGAGGCCTTGGAACACTCAGTACTGAGTGGGCTGTCTCCATCAAACCCCTCCCCTCAGGGCTCAGGGAGCTCTGTGGAAGAGGAGATGGGAAGACTGTAGGAGCCAGAGGGGATGGAGGACACTAGGAAACAGTGTCTTCCAGACACAACAGGACTGATGCACATATGAATTCCCTGGGAGTGTGGCAGCATGCACAGAGCCCGCACAGGTCTAAGCCAGATGGGGTCCCAGCACATAGAGGAGAACCGGAGAGGAGCCTCCATCCCTAACCCAGAAGCTACGTCCAATTGACAACCTCTTGCAAAGGAAAAGTTCGTTTTCTCCAGTGGATTCTCACCGAGTACACAAACCACACTTAAGAGCAGACCATTGCCCAGCAGTAGATGGCCAACACCGAGGAACTCAATGGCGTCCTTGGAGATGTTCTGGAGATACCTCATAATGCTTTGTGTGGGCATAGTTTACCTTGTCGGTCTTATGCTGATGTATCATGATGTCTGATTTTGTGTTTTTATGAGTTTTGTGTGTGTGGATTTGCGTGTGCTTCTCTGTGTGTATGTGGTTTTTGTGCTTTTTCTTTTTTTCTGTTTGTTTTGCTTTATTCTGATTTTCTTTTAATTTGCCTGTTTGTTTTCTAAAAAGAGAGAAAGGAGACATGGAGCTGGATGGGTGGGGAGGTGGGGAGGTTATAGGAGTTAATGAGAGAGAGGAGACTGATGAGAATATATTGTATGAAAAATGTATTTTCAATTAAAAAAAAA
>CABHPH010157335.1:53623-81583 GCA_902168325.1 Peromyscus nudipes | reverse complement strand
CCTCCCTGTGTGGCCTTTAGATGCCTTTTGGTGCATCAACTGCACAGACTGCCTATCTGGGTTCTATCAGATGAATGAGTCATTATTTTGCAGGTAACAGATTCTACAATTCTGAGAGATGGCCATTCAAGCTGCCTTTAAATGTCTTTCTTACACAGAGGTCAATCCACAATAAGGGCGAAAAGGAATCCCTGCCGTTAGTCTGAGGGGACTACCCACTGATAAAACATGTAAAGTTGACTTCACAGAGATGAACCTTCCCCATGCTGGGTATAAGTATCTGTAAATGTTTGTGCCCCCTTCTCAAGATGAATAAAAGCCTTTGCTACCCATAGGGAGATTGCTCTGACAGTTTACAAAACTCTTTTATAAGAGATTATTTATAGGTTCAGGTTGCCACTGTCAATTGGATCAGATAATGGATCTATCTTCACTTCACCAGGTTTTATCTTTGTCCATAGCTCAAATGGTCAGTAAGACCTTAAGTGAAACCTGGAAGCTCTACCATGACTACTGACCTCAAAGCTTTGGACAGGTCAAATGCATAGGCAGGACTACTAGGTCCACTCTCTAAATTGATTTTTAAAACTGGTAAAAAATTGGCCTAGTCTTGGGCTGGAGAGATGGTTCAGAGGTTAAGAACACCAGCAGCTCTTCCAGAGGTCCTGAGTTCAGTTCCCAGCAACCACGTAGTGGCTCACAACTATCTATAATGAGATCTGGTGCCCTCTTCTGGCATATAGGAATATATGCAAACAGAACAATGTGTACAAAATAAATAAATAAATCTTTAAAAAATGGCCTAGTCTTTAACCCCTGGTCCTTATTATGGCAAAATGTACCCCTTACAAGACAGGATTCACCCTCTATGATGGATGATTACTTTTCTCCTCCAGTAGCGTTCATTGTGTCCTTCTAGCACTAGTAAAGCTATCCAGGAAAGAAGCTCCCAGTTCAGTACCAGCTCTACTCTTCCATGTTCTATCACTCAAGTACATGTGTCTTTAGTAATTGGCTGTTACCATCAAGTTCTAGAGGATAACAATGAGCAATGTCTATACCAAGTAACGTGTCCAGTGGTCTATAAGATCTCATCAACTCAGAAATTGCTAAACTTTTAGCAATATTTACCTAAATATTATCTTTTCCCCGTGTCATTATGATCCTCAGCATTTGACCTGCTTCTCTCCTAAAGGTAATAGGAATGGCTAACCTAAGCACATAAACAAATGGAATTATAAACAAATTTAATTATATCACCATCTTGAAAACTTGTCAACTCATATAAATTTTATAGTTCTCAAGACTCTTTAGAGCCCTGAAAAGCAGTTCTAGTCTCATTTAGTTCAATTAGTTTCACCATCCACAGAGACACTGTCTCCAAAAAACTGTTTGAGCCAGCCCTCACCATAACCATGTGTGATCCATACACCCAGGACTCTGTTCTGATGTTAATGGGCCAGTCACACTTAGCATTTGCCTCTTACTTCAGTGCTGTACAATATTATTTTAAGATGTGTTACATTTGTTTATGCTGTGGAACATTTCTTTAATGATGTGAAGATGTGTTACATTCTTTTATGTTACATTTGTTTAACTCTGTGAAGCTGTGTTACTGTGCCTTTCTAAAATACATGGTGTTCTAATAAAGAGCTGAACAGCCAACAGCAAGGCAGGAGAAAGGATAGGTGGGGCTGAAAGGCAAAGAAAATAAATAGAAGTGGAAATCTAAGAAGAAAGAGCAAGAGATCAAGAATTGGGAAAAGAAGGGGCCAACTGCTGGGAGCCATGTCCTGGCAGTGGATGGGTCCTGCAGAGGGTGTAAGGAGTTGACGGGAGAAGGAAGTAAGCCAGGCCATGGTGGTTGGGAGAATCTTGCAGCCTGACTGACTAGCAATCAGAATGTTTCTTTATTTATACAGAATTTAGTTAGCAGGAATACATTCATGATGTTCCAAAACATAGATCATATCATTTTTGTTTTTGGACATGTGTCTCACTTCCTTTTGCTCATCTTTTAGTCATTATTAATAAACTGTGACAGAACAGAGTTATCATTTTCAATCATCTCCCCTCAAGTTTTAACATCATTAATAAACAGAGTTATCATTCTTACTCATAAACTCCATAACCCAATTTTTGAGAATCTAGAGGCATATGACAGCCTATGCTCAGGCTAGTTGTTTTGGTTGCTTCAAGGACACTGGACCAAAACAAAATCTTCAACCACCCTGGGCATTTTGCCATGTCTCAAGCAATGTATTATTAACTCTTAGTGGTCAGAGTACCCAGGAAAAATTCTCAGGCTAAAACTGCTGCAGTTGTTATTCAAATTCGAGCATAATACAATCAATGCTCACATTTATATCTTTATAGAATTGGTCTATATGTCTAATCCTGGCATTCTGTTGTTCCTTGGTCATATGACATTATAGTGGCTCTACATGAGCTAACTTCTAAGAGAGGGAGGGCCTAACATCTCATACTTTCTTCATCTTTCCACTCCATACTTTACTTATCAATATGTCTCTATGTAGGGCAGAGTTGTATGCCACGTAATTGTCTGAGTGTACAGTGGGAACAACTTGTAATCTGAACTGTGGCCAACTCCTCTAACCCACCGGATCTTGTTGACCTTTTTGAATTTACTTTGTTTTGAATATCTCGTTCCAGTGTAAGTAAAGGGACAGATGTTTGAAGAATGTCTCATAGCCTCGTGAAGAGACCTCCCCAAGGCATAAGGAAGACCTTCAAGTAGATAAGGATATCTCCCTCAAAGTGGAGGAGGGGGGTAATAGTATGTTCAGGACTTTCCTGGGTAAGCTTAGAAGCAGCATTCCTGGGAGAAGGCATAAATGATTCATAAGGAATTTTCCATCAATCCAACATTCCCAAATTGTACAAATATTAAAAGTACTCCAAGTACGTAACTGTTGGAGATGAAAACCAAAGGTGGCATGGCAGCCATCATGTGGCTCAGCTTTGCTGGATCTTTGTCAAACAGTTGTGCTGGCTTTGTGACTTCTGCCATTCCATACAGATATGGCTGTGCCAGCCAACCACCCAGCTATATAGCCAGCTATGGAGTAAGTGTGAAAGTAAGATATATAGAAGTAAAAAAAGAAAAAAGCCCAGAGGCAAAAGGTAGATGGGATAATTTAAAGTTAAGTAAATCTGGCAAGAAACAAGCCAAGCTAAGGCCAGGCATTTATAAGTATGAATAAGCCTCCATGCATGATTTATTTGGGAGCTAGGTGGAAGCCCCCCAAAAGAGCAAAAACAACCAATAACATTTTGGTGTACCAATGTGAGGCTCTCTAATTTCCATGTAGGGCCTGAGAAAGCAAGGGCGGGGAGGATATGGCTCCTTTAAGAGTTTCTGCCTGCTGGTGAACCCTTGAGTATGTTAAGTAGGAACAAAAAAAAACTAAGTGAAAATGTCTGCCACAGCACAAGCATTAGCATTTTAGGGCTCTGGAAAAGTTGAATACAGTTCCTGGTCACAAACCTCTGAGCAGGCCACAGATTTTAGGCTTGGCTTTCATGAACTGAGAAGTGGACAGAGCAAGTCAATAGAGCTGTGCTCAAAGGACCCAGCTGTAGCTTAGCAGTCTAAAGTTTGCTCATGAAGTCCAAAAAGGCTAAAAGACATGCAGTAAATGAGGTCCAGGTGGGAAAAAACCTCTAAACAGGTTGCCATGTGTTTAACAATGTGCACAGACTTAAGAAAAGAAAAAGGAAGCCGGGTGGTGGTGGCACATGCCTTTAATCCCAGCACTCGGGAGGCAGAGCTAGGTAGATCTCTATGAGTTCAAGGCCAGCCTGGTTTACAAAGCAAGATCCAGGACAGACACCAAAACTACACAGAAAAACCCTGTCTTGAAAAATAAATAAATAAACAAATAAACAAACAAACAAATAAATAAATAAATAAAAGGAAAGAAAAGGGGTATAGTCATAATGAAAATAATGAATAGTTTAAAAATAAAGTGTTTAAAGAGAGATGTAAAGTAATATGAAAAAATAAGTCACTTAGAGACAGAAAAATTACAGGAAGTCTGATTCTTTATGTTATTGTGTTGATTTTTAATCAAGACTGCTGAACTTTGCCAAAACAGGACAGGACAGTCTTTCAAATTTCCTGCTTCACTGAAAAGTCTGCCAGGCTGAAGATGGATACCCCAACATAGCAGACGAACTTTGGGTGACTGTCCAGGCAACCAAATGTTTCTCTTTTTAGATAATATTACATTCTTCTGGGTCTTTGATGGAGTTGAAGACTAGATAGTTAGAGTTGTACTTTTCATTAGTTATGATAGAATATAAATTAGGTGAAAAACTTTAGATTCATGAAGATAAGCTAGATAATGCATTATTTTCTCTGAATATGATAACTACAAATGGACAGAATATTTTAAATGTAATTCTTACTTGAAAACTTTTGTGTCTGTGTATAGCTTTACTATGTTAAAGTTAAAAATATTTCTTTTTATTTAGACAAAAAGGAGGAAATGTTGAAGAATATTATTTTAAGATATATTACATTTGTTTATGCTGTGGAACATTTGTTTAATGATGCAAAGATGTGTTGCATTCTTTTATGTTGCATTTGTTTAACTCTGTGAAGCTGTGTTACTGTGCCTGTCTAAAACACCTGATGGTCTAATAAAGAGCTCAATGGCCAATAGTGAGGCAGGAGAAAGGAGAGGTGGGTCTGGCAGGCAGAGAGACTAAATAGAAGGAAAATCTGAGAAGAAGAAGAAAGAGCAAGAGAACAAAGTGAGAAGGGTACTAAGGACCAGCTACCCAGCCACACAGCCAGCCATGGAGTAAGAGTGAAAGTAAGATTACAGAAGTAAGAAAAGAAAAATTCCTAGGGGCAAGAGGTATATGGGGTAATTTAAATTAAGAAAGGCTGGCTAGCAACAAGCCAAGCTAAGACCAGACATTTATAATTAAGAATAAGCCTCTGTGTGTGATTCATTTGGGAGCTGGGTGGCAGACACCCCAAAAGAGCCAAAGAGTAAAAGAGCAAAAACTAACAACTACACTTCAATGTCATGATTTTGAGGTCAGGAACTATGATGTGTCTTTGCACATGTTCTATCATAACAGACAAGCTGCGTGAGGAGAATTATTTGAAATGATACCCACTGAAGGTAGGAAAAGTTAGAAATCTAAATGAATGTTTGCTTATACTGTAGCTAGAGTTTTCCTGCCGGGCCCACAGTCAGGACAAATCTCTCTCACCCGCCAGTTCCACAGCCACTCAGACCCAACCAAGTAAACACAAAGACTTATATTGTTTACAAACTGTATGGACGTGGCAGGCTTCTTGCTAACTGTTCTTATATCTTAAATTAATCCATTTCTATAAATCTATACCTTGCCACATGGCTTGTGGCTTACCGGCATCTTCACATGCTGTTTGTCCTGGTGGCGGCTGGCAGTGTCTCCTCAGCCTTCCACTTCCCAGAATTCTCTCCTCCTTGTCCCACCTATACTTCTTCCTGCCTGACCACTGGCCAATCAGTGTTTTATTCATTGACCAATAAGCAACATGTTTGACATACAGACCATCCCACAGCATTATACAATGAGAGTTGTTCTAGGGAAATTCTGAAATACACCAGGCTTTTTGTATTTTCTTAATGAAGATCCACTATGCCACCACACTTTCTGTCTATTTCTCTGTAAGCTAAACAACCCCATAAGCTCATCATATTTTCCTATTTTACCATTAAAACTGATTTGTCCTTTGCTTATTTCTTTTAGCTTCCTTGTTTCTGGGATACAACTTTAAGAAATTGTAAGTGTATTAATACATTAGCTATCTAAACTATGACTCTCCTTTGTAATAACCTGTATGTAATCAACTCAACACATAAACCTTATAAAACTTCTTAGGCCACTAATCAGTCACTGTGGCTGTACACAGGAGGTTTGGCCAGATAAGTTTGTCCATTTATCTAAATACCAACAATTCAAGTACAACATGGTGGCCATACAAACTGTTCTGTACATAATATGGTGGCCCTTGAGTTGTACATTGTACACGCTGCACAAGCACACTGGGAGCCAATAAGCAAGTAAACATCTGTTCAGTTTTCCTGTGTTCTAAGAAGATATATCAATATGTCTACTACAACCCTAAGTTCATTTTAGTTCAACTTATGATAAGTAACCTTTAGAATGCTAAATATTTGGCTGATTTACCTTTTTCTAAAAGATAATACATAAGAGAAAGTTCACATTTGATAGGATATACAAGAAAAAAATACATGACTCCAAACCAAGATGCTAATGACATAACAGAATGAGAGATATTTTCAAATATTCCATAAATAAAATTCTGTCTGTCTTACTTTAGTGTCATCCAAATACTTCCATAATTCTTAGGCATTTAAAGTCTCTCAAGAAAGTTTTATATCAACTTCTTTTCTTTTGTGTTCTCTCTCTCTCTCTCTCTCTCTCTCTCTCTCTCTCTCTCTCCTTCTATTGGTGAAATTATTAAGGCCACTCCACGTAGTTAAAAGGGATGTTTATTTTGTGGGGTAACTTACAAGTGAAGGGATAGGTAACAGGGTCTGGGAAAGGTGTGGCGCAGTCTGGAGAACTCTGCTCGGTCTAGCTCCAGCGTCCAGGGTCCAGGCACCAAGAGAGCCCACGCATCTGGATCTCATCCTCTCTCAGCCCTGCCTTGTAGGCGTGACCATTACTGAAGCCTCAATGGGGGTTGGAACTTCTAGGTCAAAGCTGGAATGGCTACCCACTACATTTTTCATTAGTTTTTTTCAAGGATATCTAAAGATTTTGTGACTTTTTGTAATGATACACCAATGGAAATTCTAACAGTGAGGTGTCAGCACTGCCTTGGCCTTTGCAAAGTCTCATGACAGCGAATTCTGGAGCTAAGCCTTTATTCCTCACTCAGGGACCTAAAACCTGTCACTGCTGTACCTGTGTCTGTCTGTAAACACAAAGAAACTGCAAGAAGCTCCTTGCTCTGTTTCCTTCCCAAGTTCGAGTCTACATTCCTGATAATGTAGTTACAAATAAAAGTGTTAAATTCTGAAAGGTATCTGCATTCCAACATGCTCTTTTTTTCAGTGAATTTCAACTTAGGCATCCTATTTATAGCCAATCCAATGGCGGGGGGTCTACCTCTATTAAAATTCTCAAGGTTCAGATCAGCCCTTAAAAGGACACTAGGTATTTCTAACATCTGCATCCTTTGCAGCAAAGGTAATACACATTTAAGCCACTTGTAATCCTCTTACTAGTGCCACACAATAACTGCCAAACTTCTATAGACAAGGGCTGCACATTTCACATATCTGTCACCATCAAAAATTTAAATATTGAGGAGAATTAACTTCATGAATAGAAATGGTGAAAATGTTCTCTTTGTGGGTAGGGCTGAAGATGGCAGCCCCTAAGTTCTTATTCTCTAATCCAGCTCTCTCCATTTGAACTGAAATTCTAACTAGACCTCAGACGCGGAGCTGCGGCATCGTCACACAAAGGCTGCTTTAAATTATGTGTAGCAAGTTTTTAAGCACATTAGCAACTAGAACAAGCTGTCCTCATGCTAACTGGCCTGGCTTTGTTCTTGATGGTGGAAAATCTCACTTTAACTGCCCTCTAATTTGTTGCAAAATGCTACTGCACCAGCAGCTGCATTGGCACAGGATTAAACACACAGGGAAACATTATTTTCCACACAAATTATCAACAGTGCCAAAAGCCACAGAATCCTATTTTGAGTTTTTTTCTCCTTTACCGCCCTCCTTTTTTTTTTTTAATTTTCTCTCTCCTATAGAACAGCCTGTAACAAATTCCATCTCAGTGGGAATTTTTGAGGATTCCCCCATTCATGTAAACATCCAGAGTAGGTACTTCATTCTATTTTTGATAAAAGACAGTTCAAGTGGAGCAAAGGGATATGTCAATTTCACATATAGTATGTGTCGGTGAATGAGGCCTCCAGAGAAGCATACCAGCCTAGCACTTCAGAGGCTTATTCAAAAACTACAGGAGGATATGCATGCAACAAGCATCCCTCAGTTCTAATCTTATTCTGACTACAGCTGTTTCTGTGCAGCCGCTAAACATTTGCTTGATTGCTGCTCCAGACAGGAATTTATTAGTGATGTCTGCAGATGACTGCTGAAATAAAAAATGCATTTCCCTCATTGTCGTTCACATTCTGAAAGCTTTCCACAGCTTATTTTATTTTTTACATATAATTGCATTTGTTAGGGAATATCAGGAAGGCCTTTAATTGTCTTAACTCTGAGGAAGGCTTAAAACATCAATACTTATTTGTAGAGAAAGAAAGAGGAATGTGGTTGATATATTGTGCACCCCAATAAACTTATCTGCAGGTCAGAGAACAGAACAGCCACTATATTAAACATAGGTTTAGGCAGTGGTAGCACACGCCTTTAATCCTAGCATTCAGGAGGCAGAGATCTGTCTGGATCTCTGTGAGTTCAAAGCCACACTGGAAACAGCCAGACATGGTGACACACGCCTTTAATCCCAAGAAGTGATAGCAGGAAGCAGAATGATATATAAGTCGTGAGGACCAGGGACAAGCGTCTTGTTAAGATTTTAGGCTTTTATGCAGGAGTTCAGCTGAGATCCATTCAGATGAGGACTCAGAGGTTTTCAGTCCGAGGATTCATGGAAACAGGATCAGCTAAGAAGTTGGCGAGGTAAGGCTGTGGCTTGTTCTGTCTCTCTGATCTTTCAGTGTTCATCCCAATACCTGGCTAAGGGTTTGTTTTTATTAGTAAGACCATTTAAGATTCATGCTACATCTGGCACCCATTCCAGTGAGGACACAGAGGCTTCCAGTTTGAAGAAACAAGATCAGCTGAGGAATTGGCAAGGTGAGGTTGGCTGTGGCTTATTCTGTTTCTCTGATCATTCAGCGTTCACCCCAATACCTGGCTCTGGGTTTGTTTTTATTAATAAGACATTTTAAGATTCATGCTACAGAGGAAGGCAGAATTCACCAAGTCTTCTTTTAGGAAAGCCCATCGTCTTTTTACTGTAAGATAGGAGCAATTTGGTATCCTAACATTGTGTGCTGTCCTTTAGTGAGACCCTACCGTCTTCTCATCATCCCTTCTGAGGAGTATCTGACATCCCAATAGCAGTAATGAACTCAGACAACCTCAGTGACACCTGAAAAAGAGGGCCTGGGTGGAGAAATGAGACCAGCATAAGAGGGAAGTGAGGTTTACTATATGACTTCCCAAAGACACCCCACACCTCATGCTTCTTCACAACTTCTCGTTCCCAGAACCCTCTTGACAAAGTTTGGTCTGCTAATATTCCCTCAGAAAGTTTTCTTTCTCTCACTAAGAAAATCCTAGAAAGAGAGGACTGTGGTGGTGACCACAAGTTTCTACTTTGGTTTACTGCTCAGGGCCAACAAAAGAACCGAATTCCCGGAACTTTCCATGCAAACTGGCTACCATGAAAATCCCCTGGCCCTGGGTCAAAGCTGCCTTCTGGCCTTCACTCCCAGACTGGCCTTTCTCTTTAATTGTATTTTTTTTTTGCTCTGCATTCAGAATATTCTTTTGATCAGTTATTTGAATCTCAGAAATGATTGGATGCAATGATTTGAAAAAAATCTAATGCTTGTATTCAAAGCTGCTTTTATTAAAAATTTCATTAAGGGATTTACAACCTTCTTTGCTTTCTGCTCCATCGTCCCTGGGAGCTGCACAGTAGAACAGTCCACCCTGGGGCATTCACTGAACATTCATCTCACATCATCCGTTATTAACTAGATGACTCCAGATTCAGGAAGTAAATATGACAAAAATTCAAAGCAAATGAAAAGTGCCTTCAGTTCACATGGTCAACAAAATGTCTGAAATCTAAGATGCAAGGCCCATCAGCTAAATATAAGGAGTTTACAGAGAAAACCCGTCTGTTCTTTCTACGAATGGCTTGTAATCAGGGTTCAATACTTGTGCTTTCTAACCACACAGTCCATCTACAAAAGGTAAAAATTTGGAATTTTCAGATTAAAAATTACTTCCAGTTCTGTGCAAGTGCATATGGGTTACTTCCAATACCTGTAGCAAATGTGATCTAAGTTTGTGCTCACAGAACACAACATATATTAGCTGCATTTTCCTTACAGAATTTTACCTATGTTGGAAATAGATCAAAACAAATGAGACGTAATATGAAATACCAGGTACTTATATAGAGACTGTTTATGGTATTGTCTCCCCCATTAAATCATGTTCACATCATGCATCATCTGTACAGAAGATACGACTCCCTGGTTGCCAAGTATGTACCCTTTCTAGATACTGGTGACAGTCCTAGGTACCACTCACAGTTCTCAGTGCGTAACACAGAACCACGATTCTCAGTGTGATCCCAAAACCATTAATCTCATTTTGTTATAAATGAAGAGTTTTCAGGACCCAAACCAGACCTGCTGATTCTGAAACCCAGAAATATGAACATTATAGAGCGTGCAAATGATTTTTCTGGCATAAGCATCATTTCTGAAACAAACATGCTCTGTAATATAACCCATGGTAGAGTCCAGAACCATCTTAGTTTCCTACAACACTGGCGAATCTGCTGGCCTCTGCTTTCAGAGATTTCCCCACTGTGGATCCCCATTTGGGTGAGTCTTTTAAGAGGTAGATTCAATATTCCAAATTTAGTTCCTTCTTCACTTCTCCACTTCTCCATCAAAATATCTTCATTTTTAAGAATTGTTCTATTAAAGGGAAGAATTACTTCACACATATTACCACTTCCAAAGCCTAATGGTGAAATTACAGTTCCTTCAGGAGGAAATTGATGAGAAGGAAGAAATTGTGTCTAGAATTTCTTATCATCCTGAGAATCAGGTCAAATAAATAATGACTTGGTTTGGCTACATGGAAGGCTCATCACTTGGAGAAAGGGATTGATCAGTCTATCAAGAAATAGCTACCATGAGGTGCAACAGTGATAGTAATCACAATAAGTTGAACTGAAAAATCCCACTAACTGGAGAATCTATGCAAAAGCAATCATTCTACTGATCACTTTGCCCATGCTCCTTACTACATTTAAATCATATAGAAACTTTGAAAGATGGGCGTAATTCAGCTTTAACAAATATGACAGCTGGTGCTCTGTGTGAATTAAGAACTTGTGCAAGCTAGCTTCTCTGGAGATGTAGGTTATAGTCTGATTATCTTTTGCTTTATATCTAGTATGCACTTATGATTGAGTACAGATTATGTTTGTCCTTCTGAGTCTGGGTTACCTCACTCAGGATGATATTTTTTTTAGTTTCATCCAGTTGCCTGCTAATTTCATGATGTCATTGTTTTTTATTGCTGAGTAGTACTCTACTGTGTATATGTGCCACATTTTCTTTGTCCATTCTTTGGTTGAGGGGCATCTAGGTTGTTTCCAGGTTCTGGCTATTATGAATATACAGTTGTGGAGCCTCCATGGGACTGGACTAGGCCCTCTGCATAAGACAGTTGTGTAACTTGATCTGCTTAAGGGGTCCCCTGGCAGTAGGATGAGGATCCATCCCTGGTGCATGAGCTGACTTTTTGGAGCCCACTACCCATGGTGGGATACCTTGCAAAGCCTTGAATCTGGAGGAGGGGCTTGGATCTGCCTCTACTGGATGTACCAGGCTCTAAAGACTCCCCATGGGAAACCTTGCCTTGTTGGAGGAGGGAAGGGAGTGGGTTTGGGGGGAGAAGGCAGGAGGGACAGGAAGAGGGAGGAGAGGGGCATTTGTGATTGGCATGTAAAATGAATAAAAATATTTCTTAATTAAAAAAAACATGTGCAAGGCAGCACAACTGGTAAAATGGATCTGTGTCATAGTTAAGGTTCAGTTGTGGTATTTATTCACCCTCGATATCCTTCAAGCCCTGTACTCATTTATAGGGCAAAGGAGACAAGCATCATTTCATGTCCCATAACTGACATGGGTTTAATTTCTGGTTTTCTAATCTAAACCTCCAGACAACCTGCACAGTGAACAGTGTGTCATAAATAGCAACTATCACCAGCACCTAGAAGGTGAAGTCACGAAGGTCCCAGCCTCAAGATTTACCATTTATTCTTTCAAAGTGATACCTTACATTCTTAAAAACCGTTGTTAGCCTTCATGACACATAGAGGAAATTAAGGTCAGAGAAGTAAGCCAGTTGCTTCCCACTGTATACAAAATGCTTGGCACAACAAAGATAATTGATCCTCTGGCTATTAGAATTAAGGTTTTATAGAAAAGAATGAATATGCTCCATGAACTACACTCCACACCTCAGCTCCCCACACCTTTGACTATATATGCACAAAAGGATAACATTTTAAAAAAAATGTTTTTCAATACCTACCAAATGGTCATCATTGGTCTAGATACTTAACAAATAAGTATTTGTTCAAACCTTAAGTGCTCATTTCTGGAAATCATCTTCTCTCACACCCAGGATGTCCTGGGCTGTATCTTTTACCACTGTCAAGTATTCACTGGCTTGAAGTTCTTCATGGATAACCTTTATGAACTCACTTTTAGCCATTCTTACGATGACTAGATAACTAACCAATGCCTTGCATCTGAGATTTGGGTTGTTTTCTTGTCTTTGCACTGTAGTTCTTGTGATTCCAAAAGAGTAAAATTGACTTGAAGCTCTGTTCTAAGGAATTATGATTTTTTTCCCTAAGACTCAGAATTAACCTCTCTAGTGCTCTAAATTTTTTTGTTTTTTGTCTCCAGCAGGACAGTCATAGGCTACTGTACTCTCATTCAGTAAGTACAGGCATTGCACATTAATGTATTCAGTCTTGTCTTGGTTCCCAGACTCTGTGTCTCCAATTGTTATGGGAGGCTGAACATGATTCAAGAATTAAACTTTAAAATGAGGACAGTCCCAGAGATCTACCTTCCCCAATAGAATTTAAACACTCTAAAATCCCATTGTTTTCAGGAAGTAGACAGATAATGTAAACACATAAAGTGAATTTTTTAGGTGTTTTTAATTTTTTGAAAGTGTACAATTTCCCCTTTTCTTCCTAAAAGCATTCCCACATACCCCTCCTCCTTCCTCTCTTTCAAATTCATGGCCTCTTTTTCTTCATTATAGAACACAGTTGGGAGAAATCAAAGCTATGAAGAAAGCATGAGAATTCTAATTAACAGAAGAAAACTGGGGAAAGGGGCAAGTCATAGCCTCTGCAGTTTTTTAAGGGCAAGATGGAGGAATTTCATACTTGATAGCATCTTAACCTGGCAGAATACCTGCACATAGTAGGTGTTTGAATCAATAGACAGAAAGAAGTTAAATCAATAAATGAATCAAACTGTTAGAGATGAAATACCTTTCAAGTACATGAGATAACAGACCTCACCCACTCCACCTTCACAATGGGTGAGATGACCTTCACAATGGGTGAGATAACAACTACATCCATTTCCACTTGCTTTGTTCTCAATCACTGGAGACTTTGAAGCTTATACAAATTGTCAAAGTTATTTGTCTTAAGGATATCATTTAGGACTTAATCATAAACAGTTGCATAGATCATGAGAAGATGTATGACTGATATAAATATTGTGCCTTCCTTTTATCCAAGAGGAGTACCAGTGAACGTTCAGTATTGATGCTGTAGCAGAAACTAGAGGCTTCAAGCCAGACCAATGACTATTTGCAATGAACACTTGTAAGTAAAGATATATGGACTAAAGAGTATACTGTGTGGCTTGGTGTCACACTACAGCTTCCATGATGAGAATTTTCTTTTTCTTTTCTTTTTTTTCTCTTTTCTTTCCTCTTAATTTTTTTTTGGGGGGGGAGGATTGCATGGGCAGAGGATGAGGGGCAGAGGAAGGATGCAAAGAGATGGGAAGAAGAATAGAATTGAGATGCGTGATATGAAAGACCCAAAGAATAAAAAACTAAATAAAAATACATGTCTTCTATTAAGACACTCAGAGCACTACAAAATACGTCATTACCAGGGCTGGAAAGAATGCTCCAGTTGGGGTATAAAAGCATTTTTCATTGAAAGCATAATCCTAGACCCATGTAAAAGAGATATATTTGTAAGTCTAGCACAACAGTGACATGAAAATATTTTCCAGAAGCCCAAAGGACAGCTAGCCTAGGGTATTCAGGAAAGGGACAGAAGTAATGAAGGAAACAGCTTCACCAGATGCAAGGAGAGAACTAACTCCTCAAAAGATATCCTCTGACATCTGCCTGTGCCCTGTGCCACATACATGTGCACACACACACACACACACACACACACACACACGCACACACGCACGCATGCACGCATGCACGCAAACACACACACACATACATTTTTATAAATCAAAATGCATTTTTATGTTTATTTTATGTATGAGTGTTTTGTCTGTGAGTATGTAAGGTTCAGGCCTGGTGCTGTTGGGGCTCAGAAAGAGGGCATCAAATCCCCTCAACTTGAGTTACAGACAGTTGTGAGCCACCATGTAGGTGCTGGGAACAAAACTCAGGGCCTCTTGAAGACTGACAAGTGCTCTTAAGCGCTCAGTCATTTCTCCAGTTCCTCAAATATATATATATAAAAACAAGATTCAATATCAGATTTTCTAATACAATAACAAACCATTTAAATAAAAAATAGGAAAAACCTCTCTTTAGGAATCTATATAGCAGAAAAGTAATTTAGAATCATGAGCGCATCTTCTATAGCAATTGTCTCAGTCCAAAATATCTCTAGGCATTAAAGTTGTTTTCTTTACTTTTTTTTTCCAAAAGAGAAGAAAGGGGGAAAGAATAAAGACAAGGTTTGGTAAGAATGACAGAAGAGGATTCAGTTCTTCAAGCCTGTCAAATGCCCTCAGATTTTACAGTTCTAGAAGACAGAAATGCAAAGGATCAAACTCAGGGCTATCTCCCAGCAAAGCTGCTCTCCTCCTAGAGGCTCAAGCCATTACTTGATTCCTTCAGTTTCTGATGGATGTTGTTATTCCTTGACCTGTGACAGATATTACCCAGCCTCAATCTCTTCCATAGGTAAAATGCTCTTCTGCCTCTGTCCAGTCACAACATTCTTGATGGTGTTCACAGATAACAAAAAATCATGCAGAAAAATCTCATTTGAAGAACCTCAAAGTAATCATCTTCAAATACTCTTTATCAAGTAATTCAACATTTAGCATTTTCACAGACAAGGTAAATAGTTTGTGGACAGAGTATGTAGCTATCTCAAGGTGAATGGGTTGCATTTTGTACCCCAATATTACCCAAGTCTTCTATATAATTTTATTCCATGACCATCCCTAACCTCAAATTCAGAATACTCTTCTGTAGAGAGTCAGATCTTTATTTAGTTTTAATGTCTGTAGCTAAATGCCACAATCATTTTCAAGGAGAAATTATATAAATCTAACAAGATTCCAAATTACATTGTTCAATGATAATTTCTTGTTCGATATTAATATCTTCCTTGTGGCTTTTTACAAATGTTCAAATCAATAGTCATCTATTCTTTCCCTAATGAACTGTTCTCTATTTCTTTCCCTTTTCCCTCTTCCACTCTGGCATATATAAAGGGGTGAATGAGAAATCTACAGTCTACTGCCTCATCCTGTAACCTGGCATTCACTTTTCCCAAAGTCAGCCTGTTTCTTAGCCGACTTAATGTGCATGTCTTTCTCCCCCAAGATTTACACAGGGCACCAGACAAGTCATCATGGAGTTACTGCTCCCTCTATATTTTTCTATATGTAAAGACAGGACAGCTTCTTGCTTTTCACCCTGAGAAAGCCCTCTGTAAACTCAGACTGTGATTGTTTGTCCAGGTGTCTTGAAACTCACTATAAGACATTTTTCCCAAAGCAGCCCCCAAAAGACACCATCCTACTTCAAGAAAATATGTAGATTGATTTTCTTCAAATGAAATATGTAGCATACTCAGTCCACTTAGTAGAACCACTAAGCCTCACATTGTAGGGAATTGTTCATTACTCAAGCCTGCCAAAGGATGCCACTCAAGCATAACCAAAAAAGTGTTTTCCCACTGGAACCCAAACAGAATCTCAGCTCTTGGAAGATTGATTTATACTTCCCTTAACCATGAATTTAGGGTACAAGAAGCTTCTTTCACACACACACACACACACACACACACACACACACACACACACACACCAGCTTCTATCAATTTCACTAGTTCTCCAGCTGTGCTTTGAAAGAAAATAAAAATTATCCATGGGTTTGAAAAAGACCATTACTTTTGGGATTTTTTTTATAATATTTATTTATTATGTATACAATGTGTGCCTGCAGGCCAGAAGAGGGCACCAGATCACATTATAGATGGTTGTGAGCCACCATGTGGTTGCTGGGAATTGAACTCAGGACCTCTGGAAGAGCAACCAGTGCTCTTAACCTCTGAGCCATCTCTCCAGCCCATTTTTGGGATTTTTTTATATCATTCATATATATCAAGGTGAATGGGAGATATATATATATATCAGCCTCTGTCTAAAACAAGCAAAATTGAAATTTTGTGTTTTTCTAATCCTGAGGTTTTTTTTTAAAAAAAAAAACACATTGAGTCATTTCGTGCTCTAGACACTGTTAAAGTTGTTCAAAGTTCACAAATAGCCTTTCAAAGCATCGGGTCCCTTAATAGATATGCTGGTACCTATGGTTCAGAGAAAATGTCAATGAATGACTAAACTACCTACAACTTTTTGTTGAGATTGTATTAAGTTATCATGTAACATGATTACATGATAGATCACTTTCTCTGCTAAAAACCCTCTGATATACCCCACCTCATCCTCTTTCAAATCCATCATTTTTTACTGTTGTTGCATGTATATATTTGTAGGTATATACATATATATTGCTAAATATAAATGTTCAGTATATATAATGTTACTTGTATGTATGTTTTCAGGCCTGAGCATTTGGCACCAGATAACCAATTGGTAGGCTTTTCCCTGGGGAAGACATCTCTCCTGCTCCATGCTTTCCTCAGTTGCCTACTATAGTTTTTTGTGGTGAGTTGATACCATTTGAGTTTTTCCCTATCTAATTTGGTATGATCATTGGTGTCACCTTCTTTCAGCTCACAGTTTTTCAGTCACATTGGAAAGACTTTATTATGTAGTTTCTGATGTTACTAGGATACTCACTCTCACAGCAAATTCCCTGAATCTCTGGTTCAATCTTTCCACTCACTCTTCTGAGTGGAAATGTTCCTGAGGCATAGGTGCAGGAGTATTTTGTAGACGTATCCATTCGGACAAGGCACAACAATTCTGTATTTTGATTGGTTATGGTTTTCTGTAGTAAATCTTCACCTGTTGCAAAGAGAAGTATCCTTCATTAGGGGTGAAGACTACACTTATCTCTGACTATAAAGATGGATATTTAGAAGTGAATTATGGATTGTAGTGGTTTAGTAAAGTGGTAGTTGTAGGTTCTCTTTCAATATCCATGATTTCACTATCCCTGTAGTTGGTTTGGTTTCCAGTGCCAAGCATGATTTCTCTCTTGTTGAGTCTGACTTAAGCGAGTTGTTGATTACCACCAGTATATACATGCTCTACTGCATCCTTAGGTTTATCGTACCATGCTGGTCATTGATGTGGTTTATAGGAATCATAGCTAGACAGGACTTTTGCCGCTCCTTTAGAAGCTTGCATAGTGCCTTCTGGTACCATAAAAGCCAGTCTGCAGATCAGTTCCAGCTCAGGGGTCCCTGTGCTCTATTTCTGAAGTACTCGAGTGACTTACCTTCCACATCTGGGAAAGTATCTAAAGGCAACAACAATAAGTGGCATATTTGGGGAGTTTAAAACAGCCCTTGTCAACAACTCAGAATAGAGCTTCTTATGTCAGAAATTGGAGATACACTATGGAGTATTATTCATTTTGAAAAGAAAACTGAAATTATGAATCTTTTTTATTAAGAAATTTTTTCTTCATTTTACATACCAATCATAGATCCCCCTCTCTTCCCTCTTCCTGGCCCCCCCCCAGTCTTCCCCCCACAGACCACCCCTTATTCCCTCCTCTGATAAGGAAAGGCCTCCCATGGGGAGTCTTCATAGCCTGGTACATTCAGTAGAGGCAGGTCCAAGCCACTCCCCTGCATCAAGGCTGTGCAAGGTGTCCCACCATAGGTAGTGGGCTCCAAAAAGCCAGCGCATGCACCAGGGATGGATCCTGATCCTACTGCCAGGGTTCCCCTTAAGCAGATCAAACTACACAGCTGTCTCACTGTGTCCAGTCCCAAGGAGGCTCCACAACTGTTGGTCTAAAGTTCATGAGTTCCCACTAGCTTGGTTTGGTCAACTCTGTAGGTATTCCTTTCATGATCTTGATGCCCCTTGCTCAAAGTATCCCTCTTCTCTCTCTTCAACTGGACTCCTAGAGCTCAGCCTGGTGCTTGGCTGTGGATCTCTGCATCTCCTTCCATCAGTTACTGGATGAATGGTCTATGATGACAGTTAGGGTATTCACTGATCTGATTACTGGAATAAGCCAGTTCAGGCATCTTTGCCACTATTGCTAGTAGTCTAAGATGGGGTCATCCTTGTGGATTCCTGGGAAATTTCCTAGCACCATGTTTCTCTCTATCCCCATGAAGTCTCCCTCTATCATGATATCTCTTTCATTGCCCTCCCACTCCATCCCTGTTCCAGCTCAACCATCCCATTCCCTTATGTTCACATCCTCCATCCCTACTCTATATTGCTTCCACTCACCCCCAGTTTACTCATGGAGATCTTATATATTTCCCCTTCCCAGGGTGATCCATACTTCCCTCTTAGGGTCCTCCTTGTTAACTAGCTTCTCTTGTGCTGTGTGTTGTTCATATTTTATTTAACTTTATATTTACTAGTATCTTTTACTTTACTAGTATCCATTTATGAGTAAGTACATACTATTTGTCTTTCTGAATCTGGGTTACCTCACTCAGGATGATATTTTCTAGTTCCATACATTTGCCTGCAAATTTCATGATGTCATCATTTTTTACTGCTGAGTAGTACTCCATTGTGTATATGTACCACATTTTCTTCATCCATTCTTCAGTTGACAGGTATCTAGTGGTTTACAGGCTATTATGAATAATTTTGCTATCAACATTAGTTGAGCAAGTGTCCTTGTGATATGATTGAGCATTCCTTGGGTATATGCCCAAGAGTGGTATCACTGGGTCTTGAGGAAGAGTGATTCTCAATTTTCTGAGAAACCGCCATACTGATTTCCAAAGTGGCTGTACAAGTTTGCACTCCTGCCAACAGTGGAGGAGTGCTCCTCTTGCTCCACATCCTCTCCAACATAGTCTGTCATCAGTGTTTTTTTTTTCTTTGCCATTCTGACAGTTAGGTGTAAGATGGTATGTCAGAGTCGTTTTGATTTGCATTTCCCTAATGACTAAAGAGGTTGAGCAACTCCTTAAATATCTTTTGCCCATTTGAGGTTCTACTATTGAGAATTCTCTGGCTCTGTAGCCCATTTTTTAATTGAATTGTTTGATATTTTTCTGTCTAGTTTCTTGAGTTCTTAATGTATTTTGGAGATCAGCCCTCTGTCAGATGTGAGGTTGGTGAAGATCTTTACCCATTCTGTAGGCTGTCGTTTTGTCTTATTTACTATGTCCTTTGCCTTACAGAAGCTTCTCAGTTTCAGGAGGTCCCATTTATTAATTGTTGCTCTCAGTGTCTGTGCTACTGGTGTTATATTTAGCAAGTGGTCTTCTGTGCCAGTGTGTTCAAGGCTACTTTCTCTTCTGTCAGGTTCAGTATAGCTGGATTTATTTTGAGGTCTTTGATCCACTTAGACTTTAGTTTTGTGCATGGCAATAGATATGGATCTATTTGTAATCTTCTACATCTTGACAACCAGTTATGCCAACACCATTTGTTGAAGATGCTTTCTTTTTTCTATTATACAGTTTGGGCTTCTTTGTCAAAAATCAGGTGTTCATAGGTGTGTGAATTAATGTCAGCATCTTGAATTTGATTCCATTTGTCCACATGTCAGTTTCATACCAATACCAAGCTGTTTTTATTACTGTAGCTCTATAGTAGAGCTTGAAGTCAGGGTTGGTGATGCCTCCAGAAGTTGCTTTATTGCATAGGATTGTGTTTAGCTATCCTGGGTTTTTGTTTTTCCATATGAAATTGAGTATTGTTCTTTCCAGGTCTGTGAAGAATTATGTTGAGATTTTGATGGGGATTGCATTGAATCTGTAGACTGCTTTTGTTAAGATTGCCATTTTTATTAATTAGTCCTACTTATCCACTATCATGGGAGATCTTTCCATTTTCTGGTATCTTCTTCAATTTCTTTCTTCAGAGACGTAATGTTCTTGTCATACTGGTCTTTCACTTGCTTAGTTAGAGTTACCCTAATGTATTTTATATTTTCTGTGGCTATTGTGAAGAGTGATGTTTCTTTGAATTCTTTCCTGAACAGTTTATCAATTGTATATAGGGGAGTTATTTATTTTTTTGAGTTAATCTTGTGTCCTGCCACATTACTGAAGGTGTTTATTAGTTGTAGCAGTTCCCTAATAGAATTTATGGAGTCACTTATGTATGCATATTTTCATATCTTCTGCAAATAGTGAAAGTTTGACTTCTTCCTTTCCAACTGGTGTTCCCTTGATCTCCTTTTGTTGGCTTATTGTTCTAGCTAGAAATTAGAGTACTATATTGAGTAGATATAGGGAGAGTGGACAGCCTTGCCTTGTTACTGATTTTAATGGAATCGCTTTGAGTCTCTCTCCATTTAATTTGGTTCTGGCTGTCAGCTTCCTGTAAATGGCATTTATTATGTTTAGATATGTTCCTTATATTCCTGATCTCTCCAAGACCTTTATCATGAAGGGGTGTTGAATTTTGTCAAAGGCTTTTCTAGCATCTAATGAGATGATCATGTGGTTTTTTTCATTCAGTTTGTTTATATGGTGGATTATATTGACAGATTTTCACATGTTTAACCATCCTTGCATCTCTGTGATGAAGCCTACTTGGTCAGGGTGGATAATTTTTTGATGTGTTTTTCTATCCAGTTTGCCAGTATTTTATTGAGCATTTTTGTATCAGTGTTCATGAAGGAGATTCATCTATAATTTTCTTTCTTTATTGCATCTTTGTTTGGTTTGGGTACCAGAGTAACAATAACCTCATAGAAGGAGTTTGGCAATGTTCCTTCTCTTTCTATTTTGTGGAATAATTTGAAGAGTATTAGTATTAGCTCTTCTTTGAAATTCTGGTAGAATTAGTCCTGAGCTTTTTTTGGTTAGGAGACTTTTTAATAATTGTTTATATTTCCTTAGGAATTATAGGTGTATTTAAATTGTTTATCTGGTCTCGATTTAATTTTGGTATGCAGTACCTATCCAGAAAATTATCCATTTCTTTTAGATTTTCCAATTTTGTGGAGAACAGGTTTTGAAGATATGACCTGATGATTTTCCACATTTCCTCATTGTCAGTTGTTATGTCTCCCTTTTCATTTCTGATTTTGTTACACAGGTTATTTCAATTTTTTGTATCTATTGAGATTTGCTTTGTGACCGAGCATATGGTCGATTTTAGAGAAGGTTCACTGGGTTGCTGCAAAGAAGGTATATTCTTTTGTGTTGGTGTGGAATATTCTGTGGATATCTATTAAATCCATTTAAGTCAAAACCCCTGTTATATCCCTTATTTCCCTGTTAAGTTTCTGTCTGGTAGACCTGTTCATAGGTGATCGTGGGGTGTTGCAGTCTCCCACTATTAGTGTGTGGGGTTTGATGTGTGATTTAAACTATAGTAATATTTCTTTTACATATGTGTGTGCCCTTGTATTTTGGGCATAAATGTTTGGAATTGAGATTTCATCTTGGTGGATTTTTCCTGTGATAAATATGTAATGTCCTTCCTGATCTCTTTTGATTGATTTTAGTTTGAAGTCTATTTTGTTACAAATTAGGAAAGCTACACCAGCTTGCTTCTTAATTTCATTTTATTAGAAAGTCTTTTCTCAGCCATTTACCCAGAGGCAGTTTCTGTCTTTGAAGTTGAGATGTGTTTCTTATATGCAGCAGAAGGATGGGTCCTGGTTTTGTATCCATTTTGGTAGCCTGTGTCTTTTTATAGACAAATTGAGTCCATTTATGTTAAGGAATATTAATGATCAGTGATTGTTAATTCCTGTTATCTTTTGGTGGTAGTGTGTGGGTATTTCCCTTCTTTGGGATTTGCTGCTGTGGGGTTATCTATTGCCTGTGTTTTCTTGGTGTATCTGACTTCCTTAGGTTGGAGTTTTCCTTCGGGTGCATTCTATAGGGCTGGATTTGTGGATAGGTATTGTTTAAATCTGGTTTTGTCTTGTGCACTCTGTCTATGGTGATTGAAAGTTTTGCTGAGTACAGTAGTTCTGGGCTGGCATCTGTGGTCTTGTGGTGTCTACATTATGTCTGTCCAGGACCTTCTGGCTTTCAGAGTCTCCATTGAGAAGTCAGATGTTATTCTGATAGGTCTGCCTTTATAAGTCACTTGACCTTTTTCCTTTGCTGCTCTTAACATTCTATCTTTATTCTGTATGTCTAGTGGTTTGATTATTATGTGGTGAGGGGACTTTGAGGGGAGGGTCTGGTCTATTTTGTGTTCTGTAAGCTTCTTGTATCTTCATAGATGTTTCCTTCTTTAAGTTGGAAATTTTTTCTTCCATGATTTTGTTGAATGTATTTTCTGTGCCCTTGAGTTGGTATTATTCTCATTCTTCTATCCCTATTATGCTTAGATTTGGCCTTTTCATGGTGTCCCAGATTTCCTGGATGTTTTGTGTTATGACTCTTTTGGCTTTAGTGTTTTCTTTGACTGATGAATCTTCCTCTTTTGTATCCTCCACTGTAGTGGGTAGCCATTCCAGCTTTGATCTGGAAGTTCCAACCCCCATTGAGGCTTCCGTAACTGTCATGCCTACAAGGCAGGGCCGAGAGAGGACCCTGAAGATCTGAGATCCGGATGGGCTGGCTCTTTTGATTCCTGGATCCAGGATGCTGAAGGTAGACTGAGCAGAGTTCTCCAGAGAACACTGCTGGACTGCGCTACACCTTTCCCAGACCCTGCAATCTATCCCTTCACTTGTAAGTTACCCCACAAAATAAACCTCCCTTTTAACTACGTGGAGTGGCCTTAATAATTTCACCAATACTCCACACCAGAGATTCTCTCTTCCATCTCTTGTATTCTGTTGGTTATGCTTGCATCTGTAGTTCTTGTTTGTTTACTCAGATTTTCTATTTCTAGCATTCCCTTTGTTTATATCTTCTTCATTGTCTCTATTTCATTTTTCAGGTCTTGAACTGTTTCCTTCACATGTTTAATTGCTTTTTCATTTTTTTTTTGCTTTCTTTAAGGAATTTATTGATTTCCTCAAATTTTTTGTTTGTCTTTTCCTCAATTTTTTAAGGGATTTTTTTCATTTTCTCTTTAAAGGCCTCTATCATCTTCATAAAGTTGTTTTTAAGGTCGCTTTCTTCTACTTCTTCTACATTGTGATGTTCTGGTCTTGCTGTTGTAGAACCACTAGGTTCTGGTGGTGCCATATTGCCCTTTATGATGTTGTATGTATTTTTGCACTAGTATCCACCCATCTCTTTCTCCAATATGTGCAAAAGGTGTCTGTGTCTGTGGGAACTGCTGTTGGTCCAATCTGTGCTTGCTGTGTCTATGTCTCAGGAGGCCACTATTGGTCCAATTGGAGCTCTTGGTCTAATTGGAGCTGGCAGATTCTGTGTCTCAGGGAGCCTTTGTGGTTGCAGAGGAATGGGTGGGTTTGGAGTCTTGTACATTACAGGGTCTGATGTGGAGTGTTGGTGGGAAGCCTGCCTGCAGGAGCTTTCCCTGCTGGCCTGCAACTGGGGCAGTGATGAGTGGGGATGGGGGGCATGGGTTGTGCCTCAGGACCTAGTTCCTAGGTGTAAGACTTTCTGGGTGGGAGAAAAGTCACTCACCTCTTGGTCCAATCAGAGCTGATAGATTCTCAAAATTATGAATCTTGCAACTAAATAGATGTAACTAGAAAAGAACATATTCAGTGATATAACCCAAAAAAACAAATGTCTCATATTCTTTCTCATTGGAGATTCCTAGCTCCAAATTTTCAGACAGTCTATAGTAACCACAGTAAAATGGGAATGTTGCCAGGATACTGGGGTTGGGGAACAATAGAGAGAGGAATATCAGGGTACAGTAATAAAATTGAGGAAATGGGAAAGAGGGGCTCTTTCAGAGGAGGAATGAGATAAATGCAGAAGGTGGGAGGAAGGTAAAGTGTACTAGCTGGTTAAAGGTGACCTTATAGGGGAAAAGAGAAATTATGGCTTCTTAGTGAAATGGAGGGAAGGTAAATACAGAAGGAGGTACATGGGTAAAAACAACATGAGTGTGTAGATGTAACCAACCATCTTATTAAATAAGAAACACAGAGCCTATTCAAAGAAGAAAGCCAAGAGGTCAGAGCTAAGAGCCTTAACCTTCCGCTGCAGCTAGCCTCTTCAGCCAAGAGACCTCTCTGAAAGAGAGCTACTTCCTGTCTGTTTGTCTTTATATAGACTTCATGATCTGCCTTCTCATTGGTTGTAAACCCAACCACATGACTGCCTAGTCACTGCTTGTCTGTACAGACCTCCAGGTTTTCTATGGTTGGTATTGAGATTAAAGGCGTGTGTCTCCAATGCTGGCTGTATCCTTGAACACACAGAGATCTACCTAGTTCTGCCTACCAAGTGCTGGGATTAAAGGCATGCACCACCACCGCCCAGCTTTCGCTATGGCTTTGCTAATAGCTCTGACCCCTAGGCAACTTTATTTATTAACATACAAATAAAATCACATTTCAGTACAAATAAAATACCACTATATGGGTATCTGAAAAAGTCACAAGATATCATCCTATTAACTGTTTACTCAAAATGAAGCCCTATAATAAATTTAATTTTACACACACACACACACACACACACACACACACACACACACACACAGTTTTAATGAACTTTTCCCATATGGGAAAATAGTCCTCCCTTAAAGAACCAAAGACAATCTAACAAAAAAACCAGTACAAGACAAGAGAAGCCTGAATCTTTAAAGTATCAGGATGGAGTTTTAATTTATACAAGATTGCCTTGTGGTTTCTCTCGGTTTTTTACAGTATTGAATATTGAACACAGCAAGCTATAAGTAAGGCTGATCCTAGATGTGGTTACCTGTCTGCTCAAAGGCCTATAACCAAAAAAAAAGCAAATCTTCCTCCCTCAAAACTAAGGAAGAGCTGGCCTTTCTCTTGGTTCCACAGTGGTTTGTGCAACAGGACCAGCAAACCTGGAATCTAAAAGGCCTGGAAATACTTGTTATACCATTTGAAGACCTACTGGAGATGAAAAACCTATTTAATAACAGTTTCTCAGAAGACATATATATATTTTCTTTGCTGTCTTTGACTCTTACAAGATTAGAACTCTGACTTACTAGCTAATGGCTCTAATTTTCACTTTTGCCAAGACTAAAGTCACAGTTTGCCAGGCACAATGTTCTTTGATGGAGAAGATAGAGAAGCTTATAAAAATCACTCTCTGTTAGTTTTAGAGTACATATTTCCCCTGTATTGGAAAATGTGTGCATATATGTAAATCTTCTTTGACCTTTATTCTCTGGGTTATTGCACTCTAAGGCCAGGGGATCATGTGAAATCTAGAGAAAGTTGACTGATAATCCTTGTATCTAAATCTCTCATTATACAATGATTTGCAATCTATGCTCTGTCAGAACTGAATGATCTTTGACACTCAGCACACACCATAAGACACCCTCCATGACCAGAACTTCCCCTGACTTAATATCTTTGCCTTTAACAATAAGTCATTTGTGATCCAGCTTAGATGTTGCATCTTTCTAGGAAATATTCATTAACCCTACTTTTCTAGTTGCTGACTTGTGTTTGATTTTATTTCCCTTGTCTCTACTGGCATGAGATCTCTACATCACTCGATAACAAACTAACTGTTTTGTTGTAATTTCTTCCCCATCAAGGATCATCATGCTGTAGTGTCTGACAATGAGCAGATAATCAACAAAATTCCCTTAAACTTTTTCTTTCCAGTTCATAAGGTATTGTGGAGCCTAAAAACAGCTGCATTCCTTGTAGTCCAGTTTGTAAAGGAATGTCTCATTTCTGAGACTTGACCAGAATCATAAGAAGGAATATATCATCTCAAGGCATAGACAGGGATAGTCCTATATGTGGGCAGAAAGTTGTTTCCAACACATCACATTCTTATACTTCTGAAAGAAACACTGGTCTATAAAGAGTGGAAGGATAGATGGATGTGGTGGCACATGCCCTTAATCCCAGAACCTATGAGGCAGAGGCAGAGGAAGGTAGATTTTTGTGAGTTCAAGGCCAACCTGGTCTACATAGTGAGATCCAGGACAGATTGATCTAAATAGTAAAAGCCTTTCTCAAAAGAAAAAAAAGGATGGAAGGGACTTAGACTTTCATTGAACTAGTATTATGTGTTGGGCCCACTGGACAGTTGAGTCATTTGTTTGCTACTAGAGTCCACCCCCCAAAATAAAGCAGATGAAAGGAAAAATGGTGCCTGAAATGGTTTTTCAAATATATTGTGTTTTTCACAAGAGATTACACAGGGATGACTGTCTTAAGGTTTCTATAGCTATGAAAAATAAAAAAAAGCACTGTGACCAAAAGAAACTTGAGAAGGAAAGAGTTTATCTTATATCCTTATACTTATATCACATAGTCAGTCCATCATCAAGGGAAGTAAGGGGAGGAGGTCAAGACAGGAACCTGGAGGTAGGAACTTATGCAGAGGCCAATGGAGTAACTCTGTTTATTGGATTGCTCCTCTATGACTCACTCAGCCTGCTTTCTTATACAATCCAAGATCACCTGTCCACAGATGGCATCACCTCCCCATGAGTTGGGCCTTCCTGCATCAAAGCAATATCTCCCAGATGGACCTACAAGGACTCTCACGGAGGAATTCTTTCAATTTATAGTTCCTCTTTCCAAATAACTTTAATTGTGTCAAGTTGAAATAAAACTGTCCATCATAATTCCCAAGCTTCCTGAGCCCTGAGCCAATAGTCCTGAGAAATCTAAATCCCTGTTCTCTGAAGAATAAATCGTTTTCAATGAGGTGTTCAAAGATATGTGTTGTTGGTATAGATTTAAATGAGGGGAGAAAAACAATTACTTCCTTAACAATTCAAGGTTGCCTTACTGAAAAAGAAAATTAAGATTTTCACACTTAATATTCATACCTGGTAATCTTGCCCAGTGTAAAACTTGTGCACAACACTTATATGGATAAGCATCAGAGGTAAAAAAGATCATCTGGATTTATATTTCATAATATGATTTTTCAGAGTGTTAAAACTAAGATATGAGGAGCTCTCATTGAACTTTCAAATGGCCTGCTGTTAAACCAAATGAAAAATTTCCTTTCATATCAGATTGGCCAAAGCATGGATACAAGCCAGAAGAAAAATAGCCAAACTCAAACGTAAGAGGAGAAGTAATTAATCATGAACTTGGAAGCCATAAAGAACCTCTGCCAATGGCCTCTGGTCTAACTCCCCTAGTTCCCTTTGAGACATGAAGGTATATACCTTTGGTTCCTGGTCGTGAACCAAGGGGCTGGGCAGAACACCGAGTATAAAAAATGTCTTCAAGAACCTACATAATCAGCAAATGTTGGTTGGGGTGTCTATATAATGTGTATCACAATAGCACAAAATATTTTTAATTACTTAAATCCTGGTTTCCATGTGTTACTGATTTGTTAGCATATTTTACCATATCTGAGCCAAAATATGCTAAAGAGAGAGAGAGAGAGAGAGAGAGAGAGAGAGAGAGAGAGAGA
>CABHPH010157335.1:0-53523 GCA_902168325.1 Peromyscus nudipes | reverse complement strand
CTGATGGAACTGAGTTTTAGACCTGAGTTTTCCCTTAGGTCTTATGTCCTTCTCATCATGGGCTCTTGATCAGGATTACAATACCATGAATATATTCTCTCCTATGGAGTTGATCTCAAAGCCAATCAAAGAGCATTGCTCTCATAATAGTCTTGCTACTATTGCACAAATTGACACATCTTGCCAGCATGTTGGTATCATAATGAGTAGGGTTTACATCTGAGTATAAACATATCGATTGCTTTTCTCCCACAGAAGGCTACAAAACACTTAGGTGGCACTATAAAAGGTATACAGGATGGAGGATACTTTCATATCATTTCCAGTTTGATTTTCTTAAGTGTGTAGTGTCTTCAGCAATGGGGGCTTATCTTCTGGCTCTAGTGACAAACCAGGAACCATAGTGAAAGCCTGTATTTTTGAGAGTCCATTAGGTCGTCTTTGACCAACAGTACCTAACCAGTTTTCCCATTGTGACACTGGACTTTTTTGCTTTAAAAACCCATAGTGTAAATGGGAATTTTTCCAGCCACATGGAGAATCTTCTTCCCAATGTTTGTTGTTGCTATTACTGTTGGTTTTGGTTTGGGAGGTTTTGCTGTTGTTGTGACTGTTGTTACTTGTGACCAATAGGTCACAAGATTGTATGATATTTTTCTACCCTATTATTTGGCTTGACCTTCCCTCATATGCTCCCTCATCTCCCTTACATACCTCTCCTCCCTCTTTAAATCATTTCATACTCAGCATTCTCTTTCTCTTCTTTTATATCATCTATAATCTACAATCCACTCATTCTTAAGCCCTCCTCCAAGGCTTCTATCTAAATTTCTGGCCTCCAAATGAGCTCTAAGGTAAAACTAAAATCCACATAAAAAAGAATGTGTGGCATCTGTTTTCCAATGCCTGGGTAACCTCCCTCAGTATAATGTTTTCCAGTTTTGTTCATTTAGCTTCGTTTCATAATATGATTTTTCTTTACAACTAAATAAAATTAATAATCCTAATTCTAATTGTCCCTTTAGAAGATTGTATTTTATATCTGCTTCACTGGAGGGCTTCCTTCTACTGCTTTGCAATTTACTACCTACCTGACCTCTGTGTCTATTTTAACAAAATACACATATCTGAAGCCTAAAAGCTAATATCAATATATGAGAGAAAACACAATCTCTGTCTTTCTGGTTCTGAGTTACTTCACTCAGGATGATTGTCTCTAGCTCCATTCATTGGGAAATTTCATAATTTCATTTTTCTTAACAGTTGAATAATATTCTATGTGTAAATACACCATATTTTCATTTTCTACTCATCAACTGATGGATATCTAGGTTGTTTACAGTTTCTGGCTTTTATGAATAGAGCAGAATTGAACATGGATGAGCAAGTATCTCTGTAACAAGTTGTAGATTCCAGTGTGTTCATGCACAAGAGCGGAATATTAGTCAGTGTTTTCCAGGGTAATAGAACTGACAGAATGAATCAATATATAAAACATCTTATATGTTGTGAACTAGATAGTTCAACAATGGCTGTTTCCTGATAGACAAGCCAAAACTCCAGTGGTTTAGTCTACAAGGCAGATGTCTCAGCTGCTTATAGGAACCAAGCCATGTGGCTAAACATAAATAAGAATTATGGGTTAATTTAAGTAAAAGAGCTAGTCATTAATAAGCTTGAGCTAATGGCCATACAGTTTGTAAATAATATAAGGCTCTGTGTGTTGACTTGGGTCCCAATGGCTGCGGAACGGGCCAGTGAGAGAGATTTGTCCTGACATCGGGTCAGGTGGGACATAGGAAAACTTCAGCTACATCACGTATTTATTAAACTTGGCCATTCTAACTGAGGTAAAACAAAATATCAAGTAGTCTTAGTCAGCATTTTCCTCATGGATTAGAATGTTGAAAATGTTTTCAGTGTTTCTATACCATTTGTGTTTTCTTTTTAGGATACTCAATTTAATTCTATACCTCATGTTTTAATTTGGTTATTTGATGGTCAGTTATTATAGTTCTTTATATATGCTGCATAATAATCCTCTGTCAGATAAATAATTAGTAAAGAATTTTTTCCATTCTCTAAGCTGCCTCTTTATTTAAGTGGTGATATCCTTTGCTTCACAGAAGCTATTTTTTCTTCACAGGGTTCCATTTATTCATCATTGGTTTTAATGCTTGCACTATTGAGGCTCTGTTCAGAAAGTTCTTTCCTGTGCCAATGAATTCAAGCATATTCTCTACTTCCCTTTCTATCTAATTGATGATATCAGGTCTTTTGTTGAGGTTCTTGATCCATTTTGAGTAGAATTTTATGCAAGGTGATAGATATGTGTCTATTTTCTTTCTTCTAGATGCAGCTATCCAGTTTGACCCACACCATTTATTGAAGATATTGTCTTTTTTCCTATATGTAATTTTGGCATCTTTGTTAAAAAAATCAGGTGTCTAAAGTATGTGTAGTAATTTCTATGTCTTCAATTCTTAACATGTCTGTTTTTATGCTAATGCCATGCTGTTTTCATTAGTATAGCTGTGTAGTACATTTGAAGTCTGGAATGAATTATAACTATTCTTTTGAATTTGGAGTCTTGGTTTTCTTTTAAGTTGTTCTCATTCAGGTCCATTACTATGAGATTCATGATTTGGAGAGAGGCATATTTTCTAATTGTAAATATTGTTCATATTTTCCTAGAAACCTTGACACCTGGAATTGGATTGTTGTTCATGTCTCTTGATATAAATTTTTAATTCTAACAGGGAAGAAGGCAGGCTTGGTGTTTATGGGTTATTAAAGGGATAAAGCTCTTGCTAAGGCCATGTGGTTGACTAGAATCACAAGGTACAACAGGTGACTGTGTGACTTCATAAGAGACCTGAGAGCATGGAACTGAGGAGGTGGTGCCTAACAAGGAGTAGGGATACTGGATCTCTCACCTGCTTGCAGAGGTTGGGTGGAGGAAGGTACTCAGAGTAAGCTCCTGTGAGTGACTTGAGTGGAACCTGTGCTAGAGAAGACAGATTACTCTGCTGTTCACCAGATGCAGAGAGCCTCATGGACTGTGCACATACAGCAAGTTCCCAAGGCAGCATGAACAGGGTATGTATGAACTTATTAGCATTAAAATTAGAAATCACTATTTACTACACATTTTTATCAACAATCCAGAAAATATTTGTGCACTAGGCATATTCGCTTTATTCCAAGACTGCTTCTTCTTGTTGTTGTTGTTTTTGTTGTTGTTCTTCTTCTTCTTCTTCTTCTCCTCCTCCTCCTCCTCCTTCTTCTTCTTTTTTACAAAAACAGGATGAACATCAAAACTTCTGATGCAAATACTTGTCAATTTAATTTTGCCTGAGATACATTTGTTATACCTTTCAGAAATGGCAGAGCAAATCCAAAAACTCTTTGTAGAACCTGTGACTGCTAACTAATATGTGTCCTAGACACTTCTTAAGGCTGAATCACTAGAATCCCCTATCATTGTTATCTTGTAGAGAAGAGCTTTCTGTAGTGATGGAAATATTCTTTCTGTGAGTCTGATAGGGAGGCCAGTAGTCCATTTGATGATGGAATATTTAATTCACAGCCAGTGAGAATAAATAATGGATGTTAAATTTTAATTTCACTAAAGTTAAATATTTTTAGTTTAAATTAATTTAACTTAAATTAATTTGTGTTCAAGTTCAAATATAAATAGATTACCACTGGATACCATATTGGATAAAATAGCTCTGGACTATATCCATTCCTTAATATTCTGACTTAATTATAGTATTCCCCAAATGAGAAAATAGTTCAATAAAGTCCTAATTGATCATGAAATCTGGGTTATTTGATTTCACACATAGCCCCATGTTGCCAATGAGACCAATCACAAGAATGAAGTTCCTGGGGGGCAGGGGAGATTAGGTTTACAAAGATAACTAAAAGATAAATGTTAAACCAACCTAACATAAAATGACTGATATAAAAGAATACAGCTGAAGAGAAAAACAAAAAAAAATAAGGAAAAGAAAGATTATCTATGTTTCTTTCTAACAGTACAGAAGCTCATCTGTATAGCCCGAAAACTGTTCATACTTAAGTAGGATGGGTAAGTTCTAGTGTTATACAGTAAGAATGAGATGGCTACAGCTGCAATAATTCATTGTATATTTTAAGCTAGCATAAAAGATTTGAATGTTCACACTGTACAAATCTGGTAAATATTTGATAGAATGCACAGGTTGATTTGATTATTACACATTATATACATGTATCAAAATTATATATCTGTCATAAAGGTACTTATTGTACCTCAAATTACCTTAATTTGGTAACAACCAAGTGCTAATGGTTAATTCATGATGTGATGTGTAATTCATGACTCTTTTGTTATATGTACTTACATAAAACCAGTAAAAATTCATTTTCCTCAGACTGGAGAGATGGCTCAGGATTTAAGAGCACCAGCTCTTCTTGTAGAGGACCTGGGTTCAATTTCCAGCACCTACATGGTGGCTCACAACTATCTGTAACTCTTGTTCTAAATAACATAACACTGTCTTCTGACCTCTGTGAGCACAAGGCTGTGCATGTGATATACAGATAGACATGCAGGAAAACAGATATGTACTTAAAAAAATAATATGAAAAAAATTAAAAACTTCAGTTTCCTAGCACTGAGAGTAGTCTTCTTCCTTTATTATGTGAATTAATTCTAATTAATGGGTCTCAAATGAGTTGCCCTAAACTGACTACTGTGGAGTTCCCATCAGCTGATAACTAGACTCTAACTGATGGTGAATCTTTGCAACTCTCAAAAGGCTTATTAAATTGTGATCTAATTTATCCCTTGTTTTTCTGGAATGCAGACACAAACCAAATATGTCCTTTAGTATAAGTTACTAGAATTTGACTAGTATTGCTTTAGGTGTTAAAAATACATGATGAGATAATATGAAAATTGTGCCTCTATTTAAAAGATGACTAGAATGACATTTCACACAAAATATCATAGAACTAAGGGTCTTTTCAGTTGTCAGTAATGTGTTTTTCAGAGTCTCTGGGTTGGTGACCTGAATTTGACTGTATGATAATAGTTGAACTTTTTAAGTACATCCAGTTCCCCAAAATTCTGTTGTTAATATCTACTATGATATAGCATTCTAAAGTTATTTCTAGGTCAGCTAAAGGCATCATCATTCTTCCAAATAAATGTTTCATTGTAAAATAAATCTTCGTGCTTTTTTTCTTACTACCAAAATTAGTCTACAAAAAAAATCAACTTACAAAAATCAGTAGGCTTTCTATATAACATCAAAGATAACAGATATATTCCTATTTATAGTTGTCTCTGTCTCTAAGTAATAAAAATATGTGTATAACATATATATATATATATGCAATGTGTGTGTGTGTTTATACCAATGAGAAGAAAGTCCTCTATAATCAAAATTTTAAATCTCTGAAAAAATATTGAGAAAGATAATAGAAGATAGAAAGACCCCCCCATTTTCATGAATTGATAAAGTTAGGAGCCAGGAAGCCAAACAAGGTCTATGGGTGCTGGTTGCACTTCCTCCTTTTTATTAAGACTGGGAAGGTGGGAGGGGCGGGAGGAGGGGGGAGAGGAGGATCTGTGATTGGTATGTAAAATGAATAAAAAAAATTCTTAATTAAAAAAAAAAGATGAGATTCCAGCACATGGGTGGTGGAGTCCACATTTACAATGCATTTTTCAAATCCAGTTAAACCAACTCTCTTACAGATGTACCCAGATGTTTATCTCCTAAGTGAGTCTGGAACTTGCCAAATTGGCAATCAAAATTACCCATCACAGTAATAATCACTATCATTTAAAGAAACTCTGACTAAATATTTCTTTTAAGAGTAGTTCATTATTACCTTACCCAGAATATTTACCTGATATGATATAGGCCTGTTTTGCCACAGTTCATCCACAATATATAGCTAGCTGTATATCTGTCCCAGTCTTTCTATCCTTGTATTTCTCCAACAGAGTGTTTTACAGATGGTAGATATTCAACAAAATTATGAGTTAATTGGTAGTCTTTCTTATACATAATTATAAGGCCACATTTAACAGAAATTGAAAATAAAGGCTATAAATTTAGTTGAATCAAGCTATTTCATTACCTTAAATCTGTCAAAAACCTTGAAAAAGTCAAAAAGCAAGTTGAAAGAGATCAACTAGTTTCCTTTGAAAGGACAACTTGTGTGTACCTAAGAAACAGTGATGTAGGAGAAGAGGTGGAAATACAGAGATTAACTGGAGGAACTGAAAAAATGCACAGATGTTCTGCTGTTTCAAAGCTCATGCACCCATGTGAAGCTAGAATAATTTCATTTACCTAATTAAGGAATTTCCAACCAGACTCTTCAATTGCATTAATGCAGAGAAATTTAAAATTGACGCCAATAAGTAATACAAATAGGCATAGTAGTAAATCCAACCATTTAATTCTCTTCTGTTTTTCTTATTTTGTTGTCTGGTAACATCATCTCTCCCTCTCTCTCACACACACACACACATACAAAACACACAATGCACATACACGCTTACAAATATGTCTAAAGTGAAATAAAATCAGCCACACAGAAAATTCTTCCTAGGGTTTCTTTTGGAACAGTCACTGAGATCAGTCAGCCTGGAGAAACTAAATTCTATCCCAACTCCACCATTTAATAAACTTTGACAAATCATATAACCTCTCGGGTTCAGTTTTTTGTGTAGAAAATGGGTCAGATAATATTCAGCTTGAGGTCTCCTGGGAGAGTTCAGTTGGGTGAGATAGATAGAAATTCCTAATGAACCTGCAGAAAGAGTGAGAACTAAATAAAAGTACCCCCTTTTAATGAAATTTTCTCCTAAGAAGTTAGTTTCAGTATGGTACAGAATTTCTTCTCTCACTTAAACACCTGCTAATGTCCTTTATGCAGTGTATAAGCTCTGTTTTTACACAAAAAAAACCTGAACATTTCTGCACTGTGAATCAGTACAGAAACCTTGAATAACATCTCTCTTTTTGCCTTTTCACCAATGAATTTGTAGGAGTAGTTCTTCAAATCCTATGGTTATCATTCACAAGGAGATAGAAAAAAAATCTCCTCAGTTTTGGGTACAAAAGAGTAAAAGATCTGAACCACATGGTAGTGTTTTTAACTGTCACAGAAAATGGATGTGTAGACTCAGCACTGGCCTTGGTTCTTCAGCAGAGGTTGGATGATTCAGAGTTCTATATTAAGATAAGACCTAGAATAAGCAGCAAGAACTGCCAAAGAGAAAAATATTCTATATTGTTCTCCCTCTGCATGTATTGTAAGATGATCATAGGCCACACATTTAGAGTCATAATTTCTTAATCTACAAAGCAATGATTATACCTTCCCTATTCCTTATGTCCCCACATTTTTTAGCTATAAATTACTTGTAGATATGAACTTCAAATGAAGCAGCTAATTATGCATTTTTGATCTGCTAAATTCATTAAAATCAAAGAAACAGGAATTGGAGATATAGCATAGTGGTTAACAGGACTGGCTACTCTTGCAGAGAACCTGGGTTTGATTCCCAGCACCTACATCATGTCTCACAACCATTTGGACCTCCAGTTCCACAGAACTTGATGTCTCCTTCTGGCATCTGTGCCCACCGCATGCACATGTTGCATAGATATACATGCAGGCAAAATATTCAAATATGCAAAATGAAATAGATAGATAGATAGATAGATAGATAGATAGATAGATAGATAGATAGATAGATAGATAGATAGATAAGCGGACAAGATTATTGCAACAGAGGAGTTGTGTTATTGGGCATGGAAGTACGTTCCTGTAACCCCAGTACTGGAGATGGGAAATGGAAAGAGATAGAGCTCTGAAACTTGTTGGCCAGCAAGTGTTGCCACTGGGTGAGCTCCAAGTTCCTTCAGAGACTTTGTATGGAAAAAAAAGGTATAAAGTGATAGAGGAAGGCATTTTTTACCACAAAAGCATGTGTACCATTCATATCTTCATGTGCGTTTAGACACATATGCATGCATATATCATGTACACACATGAAGTAAAACAAATTATTTTAATGTCTCCAGATACAGTCTGTAATAAGACACATGTCTATAATATCAGCATTTAGGAGGCTGAGGCAGGAGAACGGCCATGAGTTCCAGGCCATCTTGGAATGTATAGGAAACAGCAGACTAATCAGGGCTACACACCAAGACCACATAAAAATTGAAGTAATCAAAACATTTAAATACCAATACCTTGCTCAACAATATTTTTATGTGTGACCTTGATTCTTCATCCATGTCACTCTTTTCAAAGACCACTCTGTTATCTGTACATCTCAAGCTACTTCTTTGTACCTTTGTAACTATCTCAAGATATTATAATTACATACTCACCATTCCATCACCATTGCCAGGAGAATTGAAGCCATGTCTGTCAACTAACCATGACATATTTCAATGCCTGTCATCCTACAGTAGATGTCGTTAGAGGTGAAAGTACTAAAGAGCATGTTGGCCTGCATTTTTCTCATTCTGTATTTCAGCAACGCCACATACTTGGAGAAATCTCTTTTCTTCTGTGACATGAGGGCATAAGTCTAAATCACACAGGCAAGCTTCTGGTCTACTGCTGGCCCAGGGAGCCTTTGAATAAAAGTTTTCAGTTTGCATAGTGGTGGTATTCACAGTGTGAAAAAGAAATGGCAATGAATTACAAACATTAATCAGTAAGAAATCTGTATGAAGTTAGAACTTCCAGCTTCTCTTAAAGCAAAAGCTCAGGACACTAGCTATCATTCTGTACAAGATAATAGGTGGAACTGACTTGTGCTTCCTCTACAAAAGCCTGGCAAGTAGAATTCCCATCCACCAGGGTTCTCATTCATTTATATTAACAGCTTAGCTTCTTAAGTCTGTTTCATTAATACATTTTAAAAACATTATAGTTCAGAAACATCACTATAGGAATTATTTCCCAAATACACACACACACACACACACACACACACACACACACACACACACACACCATGAGACCCACTGCTCCTATCACACTACTCAGTAGCTTGATTTTGAAATGACATATCAGTCAATTAATGAAAGAACATCAAATATAGAAAAAGTAGAGGAGGAAGAGTAAGAAGCTTTAGGCACCAATCAACCAGAGGTTTTATTTATCATTTAGGAGGAAATAGTTTTGCTGCACCAGGTTTTTTTATGCAGTAAAGCAATCATTTTGGCTATAAGCCTAGAAACACAATAGCACAAAAGAGAAATTAATCATCAGGATTACTGTGGCTTCTGGTGTTACTCCCACTAGGCTTCTTTCTCTCCTGCTTCCCACAGCCCTCTTAGGGAAGGGCAAAAGTAGCAATTTGAAATCTATATACCTTCCTAGATGGTCCATCTCATCTATAGATATTTGTAAACTTACAAGGCAAAACTGCAATTACTTACAGCATTTTCAGCAGCATAGTGGGTGCAGAGAGGAAGAAAGAACTGATCCACATTATGAAGAAGACAGAGGCCAACCTAACACCTCCCTTTAATAAGGAGCAGCCTCCCAGCTTGTGTTTTCTTTCCAGCTTCTTATGCATTTGCTAAAAGAGTGTCAGCACAGACCTCAACACAAGTCCTGTTTCAGATACTTCAGATAGGCTCTTAATACAACTACACATAGCTCCAAACTCTCAGGTTTCCCCTTCCTCAAAGCTTCAAGTTGCTGTCTGAAAATAAAACATATATTAAACATGCCACAAGTGGCCATTTTTATCCTAAACCATGAGCTTTTGGGCTAGTCTATCAGTTAATAAAAGTAATTCTTATTTTATGAACATTTTTCTTAGAACTTATGTTTGGGAATAAGAAGTATTGGTAATGAAATCAAAAGCCACACACTGAGCTGGAAACTGATCTAGAGTTTTGGAAAGTATTAGAAGCAATCTGAGAGCAATTTCATACAATTAATTAATCTCATGAACATTTTTCTCAAAGGTAATATGTCTAGAGAGATGTTAGATATAGATAAACCACTGGACACATCTCCAAAGAACTCAGTGTAGACTGGAGGTATCCATAACTTTGACCATTTATCTTTGTCCTTTGTTTTCTGTGTGAAAAACAGCAGCTATATCCAGAGTGTGATGGAATCTCAGGCTTGGAATTCAAGAAATCTTTATTCTAGTCATGCCTTCCCTAGCAACAATTGTGACCAGGGGTAAATTCCTCTAAATTTCTCCCTCAACCTCAAAACAAAACAGATGAACACACCTCAAAATGTTTTTCTCAGATTTTGAGAGGCAAATTAATGGCATGAAGATCATATTAAATGTAAATTTTAAGCAAGTAAATTGATTCTTCCAATGGTCTCTATTCATTCTGGGCACATCAGTGATGCTTACTGTAACTGTTGGTGCCCTGGACTACTGTTACAGAGGGCCCACCAGAGATGACCACTCAGACACAGTTTATAGGCATTGAAAGTCTTTATTCTATCCAGTTGGGACTATACTCAGGTACTTGGGACTCAAGTGTAGCACTAAGTGTTTAGAGTAAGAGTAAAGGGTTTTTAAAGGCAAAAAACACATCCTGGTGTCTCTATTGCCAACTTCAGGGGGATATTTTGCACATAACAAGCAGTTTAACAGAGGTTAAGATAAACAATTAGCTGGACAGGGAGGTTTGCACAAGCAGTCAGGTTTTTTTAACTTTAAAAAATTTTATTCACTTTACATACTAACCACAGATCCCCCTCTATCCTTCTCCCACTCCCCACAAGCCTCCCCTACCCTGAATTCCCCATCTCCTCCTCCAAAAGGGTAAGACCTCCCATCAGGAGTCAGCAAAGTCTTTTAGTTGAGGCAGGACCAAGCCCCTCCCTCCTGTATCAAGGATGAGCAAGGCATCCCACCATAAGAAATGGTCTCCTAGCTGGGCAATGGTGGCACACGCCTTTAATTCCAGCACTTGGGAAGCAGAGCCAGATGGATCTCTGTGAGTTCGAGGCCATCCTGGTCTACAGAGCAAGATCCAGGACAGTCACCAAAGCTACACAGAGAAACTCTGTCTCAAAAAAACAAAAAAAAAAAATAAAAGAGAGAGAGAGAGAGAGAGAGAGAGAGAGAGAGAGAGAGAGAGAGAGAGAAATAAAAAAAGAAATGGGCTCCAGAAAGCCAGCTCATGTACCAGGGATAGATGCTGATCCCACTATCAGGAGCCCCTCAGACAGACCAAGCTACACAACTGTCTCCCATATGCAGAAGGCCCAGTTCAGTCCCATGCAGGTTCCACAGCTGTTGTTCTCAAGTTTGTGAGTTCCTATGAGCTTGGTTCAGTTGTCTCTGTAGATTTCACCATCATGATATTTGACCCCCGTGCTCATATAATCCCCCTTCCCTCCCTTCAACTGAACTCCCGTCATTCTCCAGTGCTCAAACCAGTGACTGCAACACTATGACAGATGTCTCTAAATCTATGTTCAGCAGATAATCTGAGAGTTCAACTTCCAGATCCATGTGAAATACTTTCTCCAAGGAAACAGGCAGATGTAGATACTGTGCTGGTTTACATAAAAACAGATCAGAGGAGATTTCAAGACAGCCAAATGTTAACTGTGTCATGTGGTTTTCAGAGATCACGCTTATGAAGATCTACAATTAAAAAGAGCAATCACAGAGAAAAGAAATACAAAATGCACTGCTTGAGGAGAAAAGGAGTGTTAGAAAATTAGTGTCTGGGCCAAGTCTTATCTTTCAACAGATGACAAGTTGAAAGAAAAGCATGGTGTGAAGTGAAATAAAGGGAGTGGTGCCCTCAGAGGAAGACCTTATCTACGTAAGCTTCTAATTCGTGGAAAGGAAATGCCTAAGGAATCTTCTTCTAACATGAAGGAAAGCTCATTCTACAAAGAATAGTGTCAACATGTCAAAGCTTTTGCAAATGTAATTCAAGTAGGGGGCCAGGTTCCATCCCAAGTAGAATATAGAAGAAAGGGAATTATGGAAACTTTCTCTGAAATAAAGGAGCTATCAAGGCCAGGAATTTTCAGAGGAGTTCCTGCATGGAGGTGCAATGATGCTATTGTGTGAAGCCGTGAAAGGGAAGCCTGTATTTTTGTTGGTGATTCCAAGATGTTGAGGATGCCAGAGCCATGGGATATCTACTGAGATGAGCTGCGAATGAGAAGTAGAACCAGTCCAAAGAGAACAGTGTGTTGGAGGCAGCAAAGCTGGTAGGAATGGGAGTGCCAAAGAACTGGTCATACTTTGGTTCAGTAGTTCCTCATTGGCCCTTAGTCCTCCATTTTGGAATTATAATGTATATTATGGGCCACTGTATGTTTCAAATATGCCATTTGCTTTTTTATTTTACAGGGGGATTACAGTTAAGAGACTGTCTTGAGTCTCAGAAAAGATTTGGACTTTTAATTAGTCTTAAGATTATGAAAGACTGTGGGAACTTTTAAATTGAACTAAATGTACTTTGAATTATGATACGACTACAAGCCTTTGAGAGCCAATGAGTGTAATGTGTTTGTTTTAATGAGAATGCCTCCCATAGAGTCATGTATCTGAATGCTTGGTCCCCAGTTGGTAGAACTATTTGGAGAAGGATAGGGAGGTATGGCTTTTTTGAAGGAGGTATGTCCCTAAGGGTGGCCTTTGAAGTTTCAAACAGGTACAGTCTTACTCTCTCTGTGTCTCTAACTTGAAGATAAATATGGTATCTCCTAGCTATTGCTCTAGTGCCTTGTCTTGCCATCTGCCCTCACACACCACCACACACCATGATGGCCATGAACTTACCCTCTGAATCTGTAAGCAAAGCCCTAATGAAATACTCCCTTTTGTAAGTTGCCTTTGTTATGCTGTTTCTTCCCATCAATGAAAAATGACTAAAGCACATACTCATGTGCTTGTCCCCAGCCCAACAGCAAGTCAGGTACCTCACTCAAACCCACTGTCACAGGATAAGAGGGACCTGGAGAGACTATAATAAATAACAAAGAAAAGAAGTCCAGTTTCCAGAAAAAGAATAAACTCTCTTCTCCGCCTGGGATATATGTAACAACTAGAGCATGTATGAGAAAATTTGTGATGTGCAAACATAAGAAAAGGTAGGTGCTATACAATTGGCCCTAGAAGTCTTAAGATGTATGGGCAATCAATCTCCTTTGAGCATATACCATTCTCTGTAGTACTATACCACTTCTTGTCCCTGGCATAATCCTGTGTGCTAGGATTCAAGACCCATCAAATCTCATGAAGTATTCCTGACCCACACCAGTCCCTTTAGCAGCTAGAGATCAGCTTATAGGCAAGAGTGAAATGCTTCTGAGTTCTCTGGCTTCTTTAACAAAGACACCTGACATAATCTGCCTGCTTTGAGCTTCTGGTTTAGGAATCCAGATTTTGCTTAGATCTTCTCTCTTACCCAAATGGGATAAGATCCAAGACAAGAAGCTTGTATTGGCTGGAGGCAGCTGGAAAGCCCACATTTACTGGGAGATCAACACACACACACACACACACACACACAGAGCAATCACAGTTGAGTCTAGGTGACACACAGATCCTGCCATGAACCTATATTCTGGAAGAAAGGGGCCTGCTCTGGTATGACTGATGACCAAGAGGGTGATGTCAACATACTAACACAGAATCACAGTGTTTTGGGTCGACAGAACAATGCCACACCCTCTGACTCCCACATGTCAGAATTCATGCTCCCCACCCTTCCTTCTACCTTTCAGACCTCCACTGAATGCCAGGAACATAAGACAGAACTCAGAAACAGCTCCAGGGACATGCACTAAAACTAAGGATGTCCCCCCACAGGATCCTAACACCTGCTGCCTTCCCATGCTGATCTTCCAGATGCCTATAAACTAAAAGTTGTCCTAATGGTCTCGCCCCTGCCAGAGATAAGAACTAAAGTCCAGAGCCCTTGACTGCTTTCCTTTTTAAAACAAAAAGTGACAAAACCATTCACTTAAGTCTCTTCTCTGATTCTCATGGCCTAATAATTCAGCATTTAAAAAATAAGTTCTAAGAGAGATTCTTATTCCACTGGGTAAAAGAAATAGCTGAAGAAATGTTTGCAACAGAATTTATTCCTGTGAGAGAAACAGTGTAAGCAGTTGGTTTAACTCCTGTTAGGGAGAAAGGTAAATAAAGAAGAGTTGTTGCTTTACTGTTTCTGATTCTCCTGTGACTAACCTCAAACTTTCCCAGAAACACTTGGGAAGGATAACAAAAAGTCCACCCACTTATCTCAGAGGACACAAGGTAAATAAAGGGAACTATAGGACTTAGCATCTATGCTTTGGTTCAGAATGCTATGATTCAGCCTCAAGAACTGGAATAAGGTTGATAATGAGAATTTTTTTAAAAAGTTAATATTTTAGAGTAACACAAGCCATGTAATAGAAAAATTTGGACAAAGGATGAATCTTTATAATAACATTAAGACACTATTGCTAAAGACAACAAAGACTTTGGTCACAGGATATGAAGAAGTTGGTACTGACTAGGAAGTTTCCTCCTGGCTAGTTGCTATGGGATGATTCTTCTGTACACTATGAATATGTACTACTCTCTGTTAATAAAACACTGATTGACCAGTAACCAGGCAGGAAGTTAGGTGGGACAATCAAACTGAGGACTGGGATGAAAAAGGGAACAGTTAGGAAAGACTCGAGCCAGCCACTGAAGAAGCAAGATGTCAGAGGACTGGTAAGGCCACAGCCACATGACAACACATAGATTAATAGAAATGAGTTAATTTAAATGTAAGAGCTAGTTATTAATAAGCTTGAGCTAACAGCCAAGCATTTATAATTAATATAAGCCTTTGTGTGGTAATTTGGGAAGCAGCAGCTAGATATTTATGAACAGGCAGGCAGGAGAGAATGTTTTGCTTATAGTTAGTTAGTTTTTACAGTACAGGAAGTTGTTATGCAGGCTTTCTTAATAAGGAAAAATGAAAAAAAAAGAATAATAGTGGTTAACAGCCTTACCCAGTGATGAATATGTGAGCTACAATAATGAATGCCATGACAAGATATTTCCATGGATGCAATAGTGGCAAAAAAAATTATGGGGTAACTACTCACTTTCTGGACAAAAACCCAGGGCTGGATATGAACATGATATCAAACTGTTCTCTAAATTCCTCTTCATGTACATAGATTAGTTCAACTTTCATTGGTTAATGAAGAAACTCACAACTAGTCAGAGTGCAGATAATAAATGTCTGTGGAATGTTCAGCCACAAATGAGTTATCTGTAACACATACCCTCCTGTAAAGGCTCAAGGACCATGCTACAACAGGGAGCAGAATGATTATAAGAGCTAAAGGCTGTAACATGAGAAGACTACTTTTTTCTTTTTCTTTTTCTTTTTTGGTTTTTTGAGACAGAGATTCTCTTAGTAGACTTGGCTATCCTGGAACTCATTCTACAGATCAGGCTGACCACAATCTCAGAGATCTGCCTGACTCTGCCTCTCAAGTGCTGGGATTAAAGGTATGAATCACCACTGCCCAGCAAGAAGACTATTTCCTTCATGAACTCACAACAGCTTTGGTTACCTACACAGGACCTACACAATAATCTAGCATGGAAGGAGGAGGAATTCCCAAGCCCCTACTCATAGATGAGAAACTTATGGATCATTGATGGCTTCTGGGAGATAGAAAGTCAGTTTTCTTTAAAAATGTGGCCCCTTGTAAGTCAACCATGCTCCAGAATTGCTCATGAGTATGTGGGCAACATATATTCAAATCTGTGGGTTATAAAAGAAAAAAAGAGGATAAAAAGTTAGGGTATGAAAGTTGGGTCTGAGAGGATTTAGGAGGAGGACTTGGGAGTTAATATGATCAAAATACATAGTACATATTTATGACATTCTCAATGGGTTGAGAAACGTTATAATTTTAAAAACTATAACATTCTAATGTTGAACCTTGTTTTTTAATAATAAAAGGAAAAAGTATAAAATACTTTATGTTCAAGTGTCATAGCTCTTGACCATACTAGGACACTATGCAAATGAAGACGCTAAGTCCATTGAGACACATAAGGAGTAAAACTTCCTTCATCTACCCACTCCTATGCCTATAGCACTTCCCACAAGGAAACTGCCTGGACCCTCAAGAACAACTAAAGCTCATGTTCCTGTTTCAGGCATTGACCCAAAACAACACAAGAAAATGCTAGGAAACTTCTCTAAGGATCCCCAAAACCCCTTTCATCAATTAGTACAAACTAATTAGCCATGTCAATATCTGTCTCCTATCTTGATTTTCTCTTGCTTCATGAAGACTTTTCCAAATCCAAATTCTCTGCCTCCGTTCAAAACAGGTTCTTATATTGCTGCTACCTTGTCAAATGGGTAAAATCCCTTCCCTCATCTGAGCCTACTGTTCTACTTTCCTAGAATTCATAACCCAGATAATTGGATTAATTCCAGAACTTTCAACCTAAATCAGATCCCACAGACTCAGTTATTGAACACTGCCTTCAACATCCAAGAAATGGGCTACACCCTGACATGACTACCCAAAGAATGCAACAAGGGAAAAAGTCAAAAAACCAAAAGGCAACCTTCAAGAGTCTCCAAATTAACATTATTCCCTGCCAAAATAGAGATAATACGGTTTTACTTTGACTAGAGAAATGACTCAGTGGTCAGAGTGTTTGGTTCTGTTGCTGAGGATCCAAGTTAGGTCCCTCGCACTCATGTTGGGCAAATGACAACCACCTGTAAGTTCCACTCATGGGATTCAATGCCCTCCTCTGGCTTCTTTGGTCACCTTCACTCATATACCCACACATAGATGCACACACTTAATTAAAATGTTTTAAAATTCTTTGAAAAACTTTTTAGAGTGTTAATGTAATTATGTCATGAATGTTCATATTTGTTTCTAGCAGTTGCTTATATGTCATTCTGTATTAATACAGCATGGAACAAAATTCAGTTTGCTCCTAGAATTCCCCCTGAGCAGCAAAACCTGTGGCCACTTCGTTATTTGCACATTGAAATCACTTTTTATTTTATTTCCATTTCTTTTGTATTTTGGCATGCCTAATTACAAGGCATATGTGTATATGTGTGAAGGTGAGAGCCTGAGTAATTATTAATATGCTGATAAATGCATACTGCCTCATAAACTTAGATATTCTTTACCTCTTAAAACCTATTAAAATACTATCTTTTGGTTTATTAAGTGCTTCATAAAACTTTAAGCTGCTACCTGTTTAAATAAAACAACATTCATGGGAGTCATGAGACTAATGTTTCATTAACCTATAAAATTTAATAGTCAATACACAGTTTTGATAATAATTTATTTCCAAAATGTAGATTTTCTCAAACATAGATACATAGATTTCTATATAATTCCTTTCTTTGGAAGAAATAATATTTTGTTTAATTTATGCTTTTAGATAGTCATATCACACATAACCTTAATAGGACATAAAATGCTTTATGTTAACCAAAACACCTACAGGTACTGTTTATTGTGTCCTTTTGTTAGATTAATTGCTATAAATTTGTTTTTCAGAAATTTTCATAATATACAAGTGTTAAATTCAAGGTTTTGGGTGAGGCTGAAATGCATATTAAATGTTGGGTATATGTTTGTTAAAGATCTTTGTGTTAACTTTCCTTTCACAATGAAAATTGCAAGAGATAAAATCCCAAAGAGCAGAAACATTCCAAATTTAAGTAGGCACTCTGTAGAGTATGCTATGAAGTCTGAAAAATAATCTTACAATTTAAAGATAAATTTTAACACACTTTTTCTCTGTTTGAAACTCTTGTGTCTGCAACATCAGTGTGTGTCCCCACAGTCTCAAACACCTGCAACCTAGATTAATGATGAGGCTTACAGATGAAGAATCTATACAGAGACTATATAATTGACCCCAAACAGAATCAAAGCCACCCTCAAATGACACTCTGGCATACACCAGCGGGACAATGTCTCTCACTACAGGGGAAAATTTCTACCCACGTGTGAAAAGACAATATTTCATTTGATGTGCAAATATCAATCAACACAGTTAACACATGAAACAACATGAGAAAAAGTACTTCCATGTTAGGTGGCCAATTAGAAACATTTTCCATGAGACAGTCAGTAATTCACAGAAGTCCTATTTTAATAAGAGACAACAGCTGTAAGCTTCCCAGGCCAGGTGTGATCTCTGTGGGAAAGCAGGCAGTTGCTGCTTAGGGCTCACTGTCTGTCTGGACCCAGCAAGCGGTTCAGTAAGGTCAGTGGAAACTGCTGGGGAATACTTCCCCTGACACACACTGTTGCTGCACCAACAGGAATTCAATTCCAAACACAGTAACGAAGTATGAGGTTCAGATGAGGTCAGGAGAAACCCACAGACAATGACTTTCATTTTTCCCCTCCCACAGGGACCAGTGCAAAGGAAGAGCAGGAACAGACCAATTAGTCAGGAGGGCTAGGATCCTGTGCACCTTGGTGGTCTGAGAGTCAGGGGACTAAGACGTTACTCTGGTGAGGTTGTTGAAAGATCCTTAAGACAGTACAGAATTTTACTGGGAGCGGGGGAGGGGGTGGTGGTGTGAGGGGGTTGGGGGGGATCTGCAGAGGGAGTCTGTAAAGATCAGAACTGACCACTTGCTTAAAGTCAGAATAATTATAGAGCAGAAGGCATGGGGCAGATGTGCAGAGGTGGGGTGGTGTTGGGAGTCTGTGTTGTGTATCTTCCTTTATTTAGCCTGAGATTGACCATTGCTAGATGTAACCAAAGAATAGTGAGTAGTTGTCTTAGCTTGGGTTTTTATTGCTGTGCAGAGACACCATGACCACAGCAACTCTTATAAAGGAAATATTTAATTGGAGTGGCTCACTTACAGTTTCAGAGGTTCAGTCCATTATCATCATGGCAGGGAGTGTGGAGGCATGCAGGCAGATGTGGTACTGGAGGAATAGCTGACAATGCTACATCTTGCAGGCAACAGGAAGTCAACTGACTGTCACACTGAAGGAAGCTTGAGCAAAAGAGACATCGAAGCCCACTCCCACAGTGACACACTTCCTCCAACAAGGCCATATCTCCTAATAGTGCCACTCCCTTTGGGGACAATTTTCTTTCAAACCACCACAGTAGTATGTAGAATGATGTCAGGTGATAGATTAACATCCTTAAGCCAACCATTACTAAAAGTATACCTCAGCAGACCAAAAGCAGAAATTTAGAAAAATAAATAAATTTTCAATGTTGATCACTGATTTCAGCACACTACTACTATTTAACCAAATTGGAGAAATGTTTTGAAGCCTGACCAACAGCAATGACAGGTTTCCTTTGAAAGTGGTCACTAAGGTTAGTAGAAAACATCAGAAAGGGCTCTTTCCTTCCCTTCCCCTACACAGTGCTAGTCCAAGAAAGTAGTCCAAGAAAAGCTGCAGCTGAGCCAGGCTACTCCAAAGATGCATATCCATGAGAAAAAAAAGCAAGAGAGGCAAATTGTGAACCTAGGAGGGTTTTTGAAGGCTCCTTCTTCAGCCTGACACAGAGGTCAACTGTAACCCACAGGAAGGCTTCAAACTCTTCCCTGCACACAGCACAACCCAACAAACCTGAGAGAGCCTCAAGAAGTGCAATGAAACACACTTGGGCCAGAGAGGCAATTCAGAAGATAACTGATCTAAATTCCACTGGAACAATACATATACTAAACCTGGTTTGAAGAGTTTGAACTGGAATTACACACTGTATCTCCCCATCAGCACAGTTTGATATAGGAATTATTACAGGGAGGGAAAATTTCAAAACCCAGCTAACCAAGGAAGAAATATTTATTGATATAATTTTTATTTTAAATATAATGTTATTTCATTTTTTCTGTGTTATCTCATTTAGGATTTTTCTCTAGTTCCATCCATTTTCCTTCAAAAATCATGGTATCATTATTTTTTAACAGCTGAGTAAATGTACCACATTTTTATATTCATTCTTCAGTTGAGGGATATTTGGTTCCCTCCAGGTTGTGGCTATTACAAATAAAGCTTTTATGCACATAGTTGATCAAGTGTCCTTATAGTGTAATTGAGCATCCTTTGGTTATATGTCCAAGAGTGGTATATCTGGGTCTTGAGGTAGATCAATTCCCAACTTTCCAAGAATCACCATGTTGATTTCCAAAGTGGCTACACTCCACCAGCACAGGAGGAGTGTTCCCTTTGCTCTACATCCTTTCTAGCATGAGCTGTCACTTGTGATTTTGATCTTAACCATTCTGACAAGTGTGAGGTGGAATCTGAGTCATTTTGATTCACCTTTCCCTGATGGTTAAGAATGTTGAATATTTTTTTAATTTTATAACTAATTTAATTTTACATATCAGTCATGGACTCCCCTGTCCTCCCTCCTCCCACCCCCCGTCGCCCTCCCCCAATATACCCCCTATTCCCACCTCCTCCAAGGCAAGGACTCCCCTGGGGATTCAGTTCAGCCTGGTAGATTCAGTCGAGGCAGGTCCAGTCCCCTCCTCCTTTCACCTAGGCTGAGCAAAGTGTCCCAGCATAGGCCCTAGGTTCCAAAAAGCCAGCTCATGAACTAAGGACAGGTCCTGGTCCCACTGCCTGGGGGCCTCCCCAACAGTTCAAACTAATCAACTGTCTCACTTATCTAGAGGGCCTGATGCAGTTCCATAGAGGCTCCTCAGCTATTGGTTCATAGTTCATATGTTTCCACTAGTTTGGCTATTTGTCCTTATGCCTTTTCCAATCATGGTCTCAATATCTCTTGCTCATATAATCCCTCCTCTCTCTTGCCTATTGGACTCCCGGAGTTCCACCTGGGGCCTGGCCTCTGCATCTGCTTCCATCAGTCATTGGATGAGAGTTCTATTATGACAGTTAGGGTGTTTGGCCATCTGATCACCAGAGTAGGTCAGTTTGGGCTTTCTCTCGACCATTGCCAGTAGTCTATTGTGGAGGTATCTTTGTGGATTTCTGGGGGACCTCTCTAGCATTTTGCTTCTTCCTATTCCCATGGGGTCTTCATTTATCATGGTATCTCTTTCCTTGTTCTCCCTCTCTGTTCTTGATCTAGCTGGGACCTCCTGCTCCCCTAAGCTCTCTTTCCCCTGACCCTTGCCCTTCATTAACCCCCCCCACACACACACACACACGATACAGTTTGCTCATGTAGATCTCATCCGTTCCTCTGTCATTGGGCAATCCCTGGGTCTTTCTTAGGGTCTTCTTTGCTAGGTTGAAATTCTTCTGTTGAGAATTCTCTGTTTAGATCTGTACCCCATTTTTAATTGGATTATTTGGGTTTGGGTGTCTGGTTTCTTGAGTTATTTATATATTTTGGAAATCACCCTTCTGTCAGATGTTGGGATGGTGAAGATCTTTTTCCATTCTGTAGGCTATTTTGTCCTATTGATGATGTCTGTTGCCTTACAGAAGATTTTCAGTTTCATGAAGTCCCATTCATTAATTGTCAGTCTTGGTGTCTGCACTATTGATATTCTATTCAGGAAGTTCTCTCCTGCTCCATTGTGTTCAATGCTGTTCCCCACTTTCTCTTCTATCAGGTTTCATGTATCTGGATTTATGTTGAGGTCTTTGATTCACTTGGAGTTGAGTTTTGTGCATGGCGGTAGATATGGATCTATTTGCAATCTTCTACATGCTGACATCCAGTTAGACCAGCACCATTTGTTGAAGATGCTTTCTTTATTCCATTGTACAGTTTGTCTCCTTCATCAAAACTCAGGTGTCCATAGGGGTGTGGATTTATGTCTAGGTCTTTGATTCCATTCCATTGATCCAGCTGTCTGTTTTCATGCCAATATCATGCAGGGTTTTTGTTTTTGTTTTTGTTTTTTTAACTAAAGCCCAGTTCAGAGCTTCAAATCTGGGATGGTGATACCTAAAGAAGTTCTTTTATTGTACAGGATTGTGTTAGCTACCCTGGATTGTTTGGTTTTTTTTTTTTTATGAAGTTGAATATTGTTCTTTCAAAATCTTCAAAGAATATTGTTGGGATTTTAATGGAAAGTACATGGAATCTCTAGATTGCTTTTGGTAAGATAGCCAGTTTCACTTTGTTAATCCTACTGGTCCATGAGCATGAGAAGATCTTTTGCTCTTCTGAGATTTTCTCCAATTTCTTTCTGTAAAGATTTGAAGTTCTTGCCATAAAGGTCTTTCACTTGCTTGGTTAGAATTACACCAAGATATTTTATATTATTTGTAGTTCTTGTGAAGGGTGTGGTTTCCCTGATTTCTTTCTCAGCCCATTTATTGTTTGTATATAGAAGGGCTAACTAATTTTTTTTTAGTTCATTTTGTATCTGTCCACTTCACTAAAGTTGTTTACCAGCTATGGGAATTCCCTCATAGAATTTTTGGGCTCACTTATATATATTATCATATAATCTGTTAATAATGATACTTTGACTTCTTCCTTTCCATTTTGTATTCCTTTGATCTCCTTTAGTTGTCTTATTGCTCTAGCTAGAATTTCAATTACTATATTGAATATCTATAGAAAGAATGGACAACCTTGACTTGTTCCTGATTCTAGTGGAAATGCTCTGACCTTCTTTCCATTTAATTTGATGTTAGCTATCAGCTAGCTGTATGTTGTTTGTATCATGCTTAGGTACGCCCTTTGTATCCCTGGTCTGTCCAAGAAATTTATCATGAAAGGGTGTTGGATTTTGTCAAAGGTTTTTTCAGCATCTAATGAGATGATCATGTGGTTTTTTTCTTTCAGTTTGTTTATAAGGTAAATTACATTGACAAATTTTCATATATTGAACCATTCCTGAATATCTAGTATGAAGCCCATTTGATTATAGTGGAAAATCTTTTGATTTGTTCTTGGATTCAGTTTGCAAGTACTTTATTAAGAATTTTGCATTAATGTTCATTAGGGAGACTGGTCTGTAATTCCATTTCTTTTATCAAATCTTTGTGATTTTTTGTTATCAGGGTGACTATGGCATCATAAAATGAATTTAACAATATTCCTTCTGTTTCAAATTTGTGGAATCATTTGAAGAGTATTGGTATTAGTTCTTCTTTGAAGGCCTGGTTGATTCTGAGCTCAAACAATCTGGCCTTGGGCTTTTATTAGTTGGGAGAGTTTTAAGATTGTTTCTATTTCCTTAGGGGATATAGGTCTATTGAAATTGTTTATCTGAATTTGATTTAACTTTGAGAAGTGCTATATATAAAGGAAATTGTCCATTTCTTTCAGATTTTCCAATTTTGTGATGTACAGGTTTTTGAAGTATGACCTAATGATTCTTTGAATTTCCTCAGTTGTCTGTTGTTATGTCCCCCTTTTCACTTCTGACTTTGTTAATTTGGATGTTCTCTCTCTGTCTCTTAGTAAATTTGGATAAGGGTTTGTCTATCTTGTTTGTTCTTAAGGAACCAATTCTTTATTTAATTGATCCTTTGTATTGTTATTTGTTTCTACTTTATTGATATCTGCCCTGAGTTTATTTCCTGCCATTTACTACTCCCCTTGAGTGTGTCTGCTTCTTTTTGTTCTAGATCTTTCAGGTGTGCTGTTAAGTCACTGGTATGAGAATTCTGTAATTTCTTTATGAAGTCACTTAGAGCTAAGAACTTTCCTTTTAGCACTACATCATTGTGTCCCATAAGTTTGTGTATGTTTTTCATTCATTTTCATTGAATTCTTCAAAGTCTTTATTTTCTTTTTTTGTTTCTTCCTTGACCCAGTGGTAATGCAGTTGAGAGTTGTTTAGCTTCCATGAGTTTATAGGCTTTCTGTAGTTTATGTTGTTATTGAATTCAACTTTAATCCATGTTGATCTGATAAGATACAGGGGGTTATTTCAATTTTTTTTGTATCTCTTGATTCTTGCTTTGTGACAAAGTATGTGGTCAGTTTTGGAGAAGGATCCATGAGGTGCTGAGAAGAAGGTATAATCTTTTGTGTTTGGGTGAAATGTTCTGTAGATGTCTGTTAGGTCTATTTGAGTCATAACATCTGTTATTTCCATTATTTTTCTCTTTAGTTTCTTTCTGGAAGACCTGTCCATTGGTGAGAGTGGGATGTTCAAGTGTCCCACTATTCATTTATGGGGTTTGATATGTGATTTAAGCTTTAGCAATGTTTCTTTTACAAATATGGGTGGCCTTATATTTTGGTCATAGATGTACATAATTGAGACATCATCTTGATGGATTTTTCCTTTGATGAATATGAACTGTCATTCTCCATCTCTTTTGATCAATTTTGGGTGGAAGTCTATTTTGTTAGATATTAGGAGATTGGAAAATCTTTTTTTAACCCTTTATTCTGAGTTAATATCTGTCTTTGATAGTGAGGTGTGTTTCTTGTGTGCAGCAGAAAAATGGATCCTGCTTTTGTATCCATTCTATTAGCCTATGTCTTTTTATTGGCAAAGTAAGTACATTGATATTGAGAGATATAAATGATCACTTATTTTTGTTCCTATTATTATGTTATTGGTGGTGATGGTGGTAGTGTGTATATGTGTTTGTGTGTGTGTGCACATATGAGCATGTGCAGGCCTGTATATTTCTCTTCTTTGGATTTTGTTGTTGTGAGATTATATATTGCCTGTGTTTATGTGGGTGTAGTTAACTTCCTTGGGTTGGAGTTTTCCTTCTAGGACCTTCTGTAGGATTTCTCTCTGTAATAGCCCTGGCTGTCCTGGAACTTGTTTTGTAGATCAGGCTGGCCTTGAACTTATGCCTGGCATGTGGATAGATTTTTTTAATTTGATTTTGTCATGAAATATCTTGTTTGCTTCATCTATAATGATTGAATATTTTGCTGTGTATATTAGTCTGGACTGGCATCCATAGTCTCTTAGAGACTTCAAGACTTCTGTCCAGACCATTCTGGCTCTTAGAGTCTCCAGAGAAAGACTGGTTGTAATTCTTATAAGTCTGCCTTTATATGTTACTTGGCCTTTTTCTCTTACAGCTTCTAATATTCTTTCTTTGTTCTGTATATTTATTATTTTGATTATTGTGTGATTCAGGGACTTTTTTATCTGGTTGAATCTATTTGGTGTTCTGTAAGCTTATTGTACCATTATAGGCTTCTCCTACTTTAGGTTAGGGAAAATTTCTTCTATGAGTTTGTTAAATATAGTTTCTGGTTTTTTGAGCTGGGATTCTTCTCCTTCTTCTATTCCTATTATTCTTAAATTTGGTCTTTTTGTGGTGTCTGAGATTTCCTGGATGTTTTGTGTTAGAAGTTTTTTTTTTTTTATATCTAACATTTTCTTTGACTGATGAATCTATTTCATCTATTGTGGAGAGCCACAATGTTATAAGGGGTCCAGATGTGTATTAAAGCTATACCTTGATCAGGCCAAGGGTCAGTCAAGTGGGAAGCCATCTAGCATGGACTATTTGGAGTTATACAGCTTAATATTCAGCTGTGCCTTGTTATGAATTTCTTGTGCTCACAATTCCCATAGAATGTGTGTGTGAATTTCCTGCTTGGGCCAGTACTTGGATAAGGTCAAGTAGGCAAAGCCAAGCAGGCAATAGATGCAAAGCTTTGTTTCTTGTGCAAATGAAACTCAGACCATCCCCTTGCCTTAAGGCCTAGTGGCTCTCCAGAACAATTGACTGAGAACAAACAAGGTTTTTACATATCAAGGTGGAAGTTAGGGTGGAGCAACATTTCTGAGAGGACAGAGAACCTTGTGGTCAAGGGAACAAGAAACAGCAGACAGAGGTTTTGTAGATGGTAAGGCAGAACTCTTGTAGAGTTCATCAGAGTCAAGAGTAGAGAGCAAGTAGATATGGAGGGTGAAGAAACAGAGGATGAAGATGAAGCTGGAAGCATAAGAACTTAGTTGTTAGCAGGACTATGAGAGGGCAGTAAATGGGGGGGGGACAAAGAGAAACTGAGTGTCAGGATGGAACTGAAGCTAGGTAGAAAGGATTTCTGTAAGGATTATGTCCTTAATTACGTCACCAGCCTAAAAAGCAGGTGTGCTCTCTTTGTGTTCTCTCTTTTCCACACTCTCTCCTTCTGTACTCTCCCCCCTCCCCTCTCTCTCCCTTCCAGTCTCTTTCTCTCTCTCTCTCTCTCTCTCTCTCTCTCTCTCTCTCTCTCTCTCTCTCCCTCTCCCTCTCCCTCTCCCTCTCCCTCTCCCTCTCCCTCTCCCTCTCTCTCCCAAGAAAACTCTAGAAAGGTAACCATGGCTCATGATTCTTCCACCACCACAATATCTGTTGGTGGGCGGCCGGCCATGAGCTTCGCTGCTTAACTGTAACCAACATTTGGTGCCATTCAGACTTGGATAGACCACCGAGGACCTGCTGTGACTGCTGCCACTTGCGCCACCTCCTCCCCAATTCAGCGAGACTGCAAGACCATGAGCATGTGTGCGTCCCTTGCCTCCGCTGGACCCCCCCAGCTACCAGTACTGCTACCACCATGATTCTTCACCACAGTGAGTGAGTCTGCTGTTCTCGCGGCTGTAGTCTGAGCTATATTCTTTGTGATGGACACCCCGGTGTTCATCCTCGGGTTGTGCTGGCAATGGCACACTCCTGATAAGGGGGTAAATGCTGTCTTGGGTCCACCGTGGACCAACTGCAGCACAGCTGCAGCCCTTACCATCCCTTGACAAAGAGGATGGGTAACTTGAGCTGATTCATAGATCTCTTCACTCCTTGGGAACGCCAGAGATTGGAGTCTGATCCTGGATTGTTATTTTAATTTTTTATTTTTCTCTCGGCTATAGCCATGGGACAAAGGGGCGGATACATTTACCACTTACATTGGCGGATAGGGGCGGGAACCAGTAAATCTGGCCGCGTAACAGCTTCATGAAAACTTCTGCCAGTGAACAGGCAAATAAAAGAGTTACTTTATCTCCAAGCTTTCTGCTAAAGCTCTGAACCCTTCTCCCTCCCCGTTTCTGCCTCTGCCATGTGCAACCTTTTCTGTCTGACTTCCGCTGGCAGTGGGCAGGCTCAAAGGGCGGGCTTGGGCCGCTACTATGACTCTCGCCCTAACTCACCTTAAATCAACCCACTCATTCTTGAACACTTTGAGAAGCACAGATGGGTTTGGTAGCAGCTAAGATCCATACAAATAAGTTTACAGTAGTCAGGATGGCTCTTAAGCCAAAAAATCAGCTTATAGCCTCAGACACATCTTCCAAAAGGATCGGTTTATAGTCTGCCTCCTGGCAGATCTTCCAAAAGCTGTCCTTAAGCCATCAATCATCAGGAAAAAAAAATTCAGGACACAGAGTAAAATACATCTCTTGTTCCCCAGACCTCCCCAACTAAGACTTAAGCATCTGGAGAGCAAGGCTCCTGACCCCACAGGCAAAAGAGTCGTCTGTGACATTTAAGGTGTGCCAGAGAAGAGATAAAAGCCCAAAAACAAAATTGCCAAGTGCTGACACTCGCTGGCTCCCAAAAGCTATTGGGTCCCTGTTTTAAGTAGAAAAAGGCCACAGGCTAGCAAATGCCCTGCCAGGCCATCAACAACCTTGTTAAAAGTGCCGCCTATAAAGACAACCAGTCAGCTGACTGCCCCCAGGTGCCAAGATGCATGAGACATCAAGCTAAGACCTCCAGCAGACCTAGGCTTGGCTACAGACATGGCATGGAACCCAGAACACAGCAAGGAAGCAATTCATTTCTTTCCTTCTGGATACCAGAGCCACTGACTTGGTCCTGGGAGTTTGGAGATGTCACTTCTCCTTTCTCTATTGTCGGGTACAGAGGACAGCCTTACCCACCTCACCAGATTTAATTGCATTTTCAGAGTTACTTAATGGAAAAAGATTACCAGCTAAGATAAGAGCTCACTGTCTCACTCCAGATCTACTACCTGTGTTTCTCACGTGCACACAGACAGGGCCCTGATCTTTGCCTTGTCCCTAATTCCAAAAAAATTAATTCTCATACACCACAAGCTTTCTTTTCCCAGTTCCCTGTTCTAACTCACTGTTCAGCAAATGGTACAGGACCACCACAGAGCCCGAGTCTAGAGATCATCAAGTAAGAAACTGTAACAGCTAAAAGGTATTTACACCCCCAGACTCAAAAGCGTCTAGGCACTACAAAAAAAAGACTTTAATGTAAACATCTATTACTGTGAGATACTTTTAACAATTGATCACCTGTCTCCTGCATGCCAGACTAGTAAAGGAAACAGGTGCTTTAAAATAATCTGTCTCTGATAAAGTTTAACATGTTTCAAAATCCATCTGGATAGGCCGGATCTACCTCAGATAAATGTCAACATAAAATAATAATGATTCTTTTCTCTCTAAGCTTTTTTCTTTGTCACCAGCATCTTGTCAGACAGTAAGTTCCCAGCCATAACCAAGAGGGATACATGTCTCCAGAGCAAATGGATGGCAGACAGTATCCCACAACGCCTGTCTACCTCGGAAGATTCCCTTTCCCCATTCCCCAAAGAGCCAACCGATATCCAATAGTCAGCTGGAAGCAGCTTTTGAGAGAAACTACACCCCTATTCCCATCTACCTGCTTTTTTTTATGATAAGCGAAAGTCTGGGATGTAAGTATTATGTCTTTAATTATGTCACCAGCCTGCGATGGCGTTCAAGCCTAAAAAGCGGGCGTACTGTCTCTGTGTTTTCTCTTTCCGCACTCTCTCCTTCCATATTCTCCCTCCTCCGTGCGGTCTCTCTCTCTCTCTCTCTCTCTCTCTCTCTCTCTCTCTCTCTCCCCCTTTCTCTCCCAATAAAGCTCTAGAAAGGTAACCATGGCTGGTGACTCTTCTGTCACCAATACATCCAGCACTTTCCTCCATCAGCATGACTGCCGTGGGTGGCAGCCAGCCTCGAGTGCCACGGCATAACCAACAATTTCATCCCAGAGAAATAAAGTAGTCAGACAAATAGCTTAGGGTATCTAGATTTATTCCTGCCCTGAATGCCTGATGGAGCTGTAACTGTATAGATAGAATTTTGTCCTAGTAAAATAAAGTTAACAGACATAAGAGCATAGTGTATGTAGTTTTTTTTCCCTCAGATATCCCACACCAGACATAGCATCTTCCCTGGGCTCTGGGCAATCCATAATCTATTGTATCTTCAACCTCTGAGATCTCTTTTTCCATATCATGAATTCTCTTGGTGATGATGGCATCTGTATTTCCTGTTTGCTTACCCAGGTTTTTAATTTCCTAACTTCTTCCAGTTTGTGTTTTCTTTATTCCTTCTATTTCTATTTCAATTTTCAAGTCTTGAATAGTGTCTTCCACCTGTTTGTTTCTTTTTTCCTTGGCTTTCTTGACATTCTTAAGGGATTTGTTGATTTCTTTTAACTTTTTAATTGTCTTTTCTTGAATTTCTTTAAGGAAGTTTTTCATTTCCTCTTTAAGAAACTCTATCATCATAAAATTGGTTTTAAGATCATTTTCTTTTGTTTCTACTTTGTTGTACGATTAAGTATTAAGTGCTTGCTATAGTGGGATGGCTGGGCTCTAGTGGTGACATAGTGCCCTGGCTGTTGTTTATGTTCTCACACTTATATTTAGGCATTTGGATTTGGGGTGATTATAGGTCTAGGTGCCAATTTCTGAATTTGTCTTTGTTGGATGAGTATTTTCTTCCTTAGTTTCTGTTTCCTCACTGGTCTTCTGTATCCTGTGGCCTATGGTTGAGTAGAGGGTCTCTGAGTGCATTGGAAGCTGGACTTCTGATATCCTAGATGGTACCTAGACCAGCAGGCATTGCTGTCCAAGTTTGGGACTGATATGTGTGGCCTCTGATCTGGCTGGGGACCTCTGGAGTTCTGACGCTGATGGGGAAGGAGGCTTCTGCCTGGTTTTCAGGAAGCTGGCCTGGCCTCTGATGAAGTGGAAGGCGTAAGTGTTTCTTTAAAGAACGAGTACTGGTCTTATAGCCACTGAGAAATACTAGAGTCATGAAAATAATTACATGAAAAACATTTTTATAACTTAGCCAAACATTGATTTTTTTATAATCCTTAAAATAAGAGATGTAGTGGACAGCCATTCCAGCTTTGATCTGGAAGTTCCAACCCCCATTGAGACTTCGGCAACTGTCACACCTACAAGGCAGGGCCAAGGGAGGTACCTGGAGACTCGAGATCTGGATGGGTCAGCTCGCGCTCTGGTCCAGGACCCTGGACGGTGGAGGTGGACGGAGCAGAGCTCCAGAGAACACCGCTGGACTGCAATACACCTACCTTTCCCAGACCCCGCGACCTACCTATCCCTTCATTTGTAAGTTACCCACTAAATAAATCCTCCTTTTAACTACGTGGAGTGGCCTTAATAATTTCACCAATAAAGAGTTAACATTTTTATGTGTTTTTTTTTATAAACTATAGGAACTGCTTAAATGAATCTTATTTTTTTATGAATTGCTACAATTCAAGAAATTTATTTAAAAGCAATTTTGAAAGACTGCCAGGTACAACTTTTGGAATAGTAACAGTCTGAACTATAACCATATGGTCAACAAGTAAATTATTTGACTTAAGAATTTAAAAAATAGTAAAAATAAAATTTTAAAAGCATACAAAACTTTACTAATCTCTATACTTTGTGAAATAAAACATTTTCAAAGCTTTCTCTTCTCAGATATTTTAACCACGTTTCACTTTCTTGGTGGAGCTTCCCCAACCAAATATACACCCCTCTACTCCTACTGTTAGTAACTAATACCACAGCATACCACATGACATTTTTGTTCATTCTTCTTTTAATAGTTATTGAAGTGAATGACACAACTATCTTTAGTTAGTCAGTAAACATTTGTACAGCAGGCCTATACAACAGTTGTGATCTAGAGTCTTCTACTCTAGAATTATATAATGTACCTACAAAGTACCTTGAGCATATGTTTTGATTTCTGAACTCTTTACCTCAACTCCACTACAATAGCTCCACTTTAATACTGCAAATACTTCAACTGAATGAACAAAACTGATAAAAATGTCCATTCAATGAAATAGCTCAATGTGTATAAATATCAGTGAAACAATATAAAAAATATGAACAAGAACTCAATATGATCAACCAGCAAAATAACAATTTCAATAATAATTCCAATAATTCAGTAATAACTTCCAATGAGAGATAATTAGACAAAATCCCGGATTAATAACTTAAAATAACAATTATAATAATATTTAATGAAATCATGGGGGATAGAAATAAAATCCTAAATGATTTGTAACAGAATACAAATGAACACAAGAATGAATGAAGAAAACATTTTATATGAAACAAGAATTTAATAAAGTGATATAAATGATAAAATAATAAAGATGAAATAAAAAGTGCAGTAAGTAAAAAGAAAAACAATAGAAAAGTTCACCAATAAAATAGAACAATTTGAAGACAAAAACCTCAAGAATATAAAATGAGATAGATGAATTAAATATATAAACATCAAAAAAATAAAATAAGGAAATATGAACATGTGAGAATATTGAGAAAGTTTTATGAAAGCATATTCAAAAATCAAATTCATGAATTATGAGCACAGCAGGAGAATAACCCCAGCTAAAGGCGTACATAACATGTTCAATGGAACCATAGCAGACAGTTCCCCAAATCTGGAGAAAGAACTGGCTGACATATTTACAGCAGCAAATGATCAAGACCAAAAAATAACCTCCCCGTATCACATTGCAGTTAAAACACTACACATGGAGAGGAAAATAAAAATAATAAAAGCTGTAAGAGAGAATCATGAAGTCACAAACAAAGCCCATCTAAATATGATTCTATGCATAAGAACTGAAGATCCTACCAGAAAACTGATGTGTTTGACAAATACTTTCAGCAAGTAGCAGGACTGAAAAAAAAACTGATATGAAAAAAATCTGTATCTTTCATACACCATTGCAGAGAAGGGAGTGATGGAGGGAGGAATGGGCAAGTTATGGGCAGCTAGGGGCAAGTTCTTATCTGTATTAGGATGGAACTTTAAGGGGATAAAATTGACTTGGGGTCACTCAAGATGCTTTAAATAATGCATAATCTATGATCTGTAATTATGAACAAAAAAACCCACTGGTTTTTCAAGTGTAAAAATTTGTTCATTCTTCCCAGAAAAATTTCATTAACCATCTTCATGTTTGTTTGCTCTTTTAGAACATTCACAGTAGCTACAGCAATAATTATTGATAAATGAGCTTCAAAGCCAACTGTTGATACAAAAGATTAGTAATAACATCTGTGCAAATGTATTATCTTAACACAAACACAAAACTATAGAGGAAAACAGCACTACTCAGTTTAATTTTATTTATGGAAGCTTATATAATTCTCAACTAACAAATATGCCCCGCCTATATTCATTTTGAAGATAAAGTGGCAAAAAAATGGAGGGTGTCACTAAATTTAATATTTTTGGCTGTGAGTGTTAACTTACTTTTTTAACCATTTTTATTCTCTATAAATTAGGTACATATGCAGCATATGCATAAACACAAAGAGAAAATATGTAGACATACTATAGATAGTTTGATATTTTCATTATAGCAATACACACTTCAAATTAGAGGGCTTTATTAGTGCTGTTGAATTGCTGGTGTAACATCTGTGACAGATAGAGCCTGGAATGTGATGACAAAAAATGCTTCAGGAAAACTGAGTGTCATTATGCATTAAATGATAAAAAAATCCCAAAATTAAACTCAACTTTACAATATGAACACTTTTAAAGCAGTTTTCTTTTTGTCAATTCAAGGAACCAATTGGAACTGAGAAACCACTTAAGAATATCCTAAAATTACTAGTTGATTGCACTGTCCATGGAAATGTCAAGATGGATGTTCTAAAAGTAATACATGTACTGGTAATTACCAGTGGAGTGAACTGGTCAGCGGGAAGCTCCTGTGATGAAGCTCCATAGAAATGTATTTAACTACAGTAATAGATTTGACATAGAAGATTCACATACGGGAAAAAGTTAACAAAGCAGAGGTCCCACATTCAGAATTTTATATTTTCAAAAAGAAAAAGAATACAGGTAGTTGCCTTTAAAAATATTTTTAAATGACTTCAAAGTGAATGATCTTCTATCTAAGAGGACTTAATTTCCTATGAGTTATTCTTAACTCTGAATTCAGTCTCCAAGCAGATCCATTCCATCTTCTAAATACTTCTCTGTGCCAATCACCTACCTTCTATAACTACTGCCATTGCCTTAGTGGAAGAAATCATCTTGCATTTTGTGGAACATTACTTCTGCTCCCTGTCTTATTTCTACTTCTGCCTTCTAACAAGCAGAACTAAATACATATTTCAACAGAAAACTGCCCATTGATGGCTCCCTGTGGCTTACAGGACATAATATAAATCTCCCTTCCAGCATGTTAGGCTTTGTGCCAGGCTGACCACAGCTTCTCTCATGGTCTTACTCAATTCTCTATTTGCATAGCCCTAGATTTCACTTTCAATGAAAGTGTCATTGCCTGCCCAGTTCAGGCCTTGTTGCAAATTCAAGCTCCTGCCAGTTCATCAACAATGCTAACCTCCTCTAACAGAACAGTGGGAAATTCTTTGTTCAAGTAGGATTAGTTTCTCTTTACCTTTCTTCTAGAATTTTGTGTCTGTGGCTCTGGTACAATGCTTTTTCATGTATAGTTCAGAAAGATTTAAATAAGTTTATATATATTTCCATAACTCATCATTATATAAACTGTGAATGTTTATCTTTAAGCCATCAACATTTAATATTATGTTTGTCAATAGTAATTAACAAAAAATGAAATATTGTATGAGTAAATTAAAAATATCATTAACAGAGAATGCAAGACCTCAAGTTTTACCAAAAGAAGTGGAATATTTGCCTGTTGGACAGAAGAAGAAAAACCTAGGTGAAGTGGAGAAATATTTTTTTTAAATTAGACCATCAATTATCCCAGCAGAAAAGCAGGCAAAAGAATGAAATGACAAGTTGGAAAAGGCATACAAGCAGTCAACAAATGAGTGATAGCCTAGAGTGGCAGCTCATACCTGTAATCCTGGCAATTGGGAGATAGAACAGGAGGATTAAGAAATTCAGGGTCATCCCAGCTACATAAAGAGTAGGAAGAGAGCCTGTGCTATAGGAGATCTTTTCTCAAAGTCAACAACTACTCATCCACACTAATAATTCAAGGAAACCAAACGAAAATAGCAGTTGAGTTGCTTTTGTTTTTGTCTGCCCCAGTTTGAGTAATAGAAACAAAAAGAAAATTGACCTAAGAGAAGAAAAACATGAGATGTTAAATATTGATAGAGTCTGTGGTTCACTGGGTAGCAGCATTATGTTGGGTTGTCAATCTTAGCTTGTTTAATTTCTACGTTTTTCAGCTTTATATATTTAGCACCTAAAGTGATGCTTGGCTCATAGGGAGTTTAATAAAGGAAGGGCCATATTTAAAAAAAAAATTCCCAACATAAAGTAGGGCACATCTATCAAGGTACAAGAAGCATACAGAACACCAATAAACAGGACCATTCCTTATGATACATAATAATCAAAACACTAAATTACAGAAGAATAAAAAGATATTAAAAGCTTCAAGTCAAAAGGACTAACTCACATATAAATGCAGGACAATTAGAATAACATTTGAATTTTCAGTGGGGACTCTGCAGGACAGAAGGGACTGAATGGATATTTGATAAGTCCTAATAGAGCAAAAAAGCTAGAAAAGACTACTACAGCAAAGCCATCTGTCATAACTGAAGGAGAAAGAAAAACATTTCTTGATAAAACAAATTTATGCAATTTATGTCCACCCATTTAGCTATACCAAGGGCACTAAGGGAAAACCAGGCTCTGCTGACTTCCCATGGGAGGCCTTACCTTGTTGGAGGAGGAAATGGGGGATGGGTTGCAGGGGAGACTGGAGGGGCAGGAAGAGGGAAGAGTGAGGCATCTGTGGTTGGTATGTAAAATGAATAAAAAATTTTTAAATAAATAAAAAGATTAACTACAACCAAGAGGACACAAAGAATAAATAATCCTACAACAGTTCATCAAAAGAAGGGGGTAGGGAAATGCACAATCACAACAAAATAACAGGAATTAATAAACATTGCTCAATAATTACTATCAATATTAATGGTCTCAGTTCACCCAACAAAGAGAGACCAACTAACAGATTATATTTCAATACAGAACCTATCCTTCTGCTACATTCAAGAAACACATCTTAGCATAAAATATAGACATCACCTCAGAGTAAAAGGATGGGAAAATGTGTTCCATGTTAATGGAATCAAGAAGCAAAGAGTGTAGCTATTTTAATATAAGAAAAAATAGACTCCATTGTGTAAATGTACCACATTTTCTTTATCCATTCCTCAGTTGCATCTAGGTTGTTTCCTGTTCTGGCTATTATGAGTAATGGTGCTATAAACATAGTTAAGCAAGTGGCCTTGTGGTATGATTGAGCATTCCTTGGGTATATGCCCAAGAGTGGTATCATTAGGTCTTGAGGTAGATTGATTCCCAATTTGCTGAGAAGTCACCATATTAATTTCCAAAGAGGCTGTACAAGTTTCATTCCCACCAGCAGTGAAGGAGTATTCACCTGACTTCACATCCTCTCCCACATAAGCTGTTCTCAGTGTTTTTGATTCTAGCCATTCTGACAGGTATAAGATGGTATCTCAGAGTCGTTTTGATTTGCATTTCCCTGATGACTAAAGATGTTAAACATTTCCTTAAATGTCTTTCAGCCATTTGAGATTCTTCTGTTAAGAATTCTCTGTTTAGCTCTGTAGCACATTTTTAGTTGGATTATTTGGTATTTTGTTGTCTAGTTTCTTGAGTTGTTTATATATTTTGGAGATCAGTCCTCTGTCAGATGTGGGGAGGGTAAAGATCTTTTCCTATTCTGTAGGTTGTCGTTTTGTCTTATTTACCATGTCCTTTGCCTTACAGAAGCTTCTCAGTTTCAGGAGGTCCCATTTATTGATTGTTGCTCTTAATTCTGTGCTACTGGTGTTATATTTAGGAAGTGGTTTCTTGTGCCAATGTGTTCAAGGCTACTTTCTCTTCTATCAGATTCACTGTTACTGGATTTATGTTGAAATCTTTGATCCCCTTAGACTTGAGTTTTGTGCATGGCAATAGATATCAATCTATTTGCAATATTTTACATGTTGATATCCAGCTATGCAAGCACCATTTGCTGAAGATGCTTTCTTTTTTTTCCATTTTACACTTTCAGGTTCTTTGTCAAAAATCAGATATTCACAGGTGTGTGGACTAATGTCGGGATCTTCAATTCAATTCCATTGGTCCACACGTCAGTTTTTATGCCAATACCAAGCTATTTTTATTACTATAGTTCTATAGTAGACCTTGAAGTCAGGGATGGTGATGCCTCCAGAAGTTGCTGTATTGTACAGGGTTGATTTAGCTATCCTGGAGAACTAGCAATAGTGGAAAAGGTATCTAAACATTATCAGATTGGTGAATTCCCTAACTGTCATCATAGAACATTTATCCAGTAATTGATGGAAGCAGATGCAGAGAACCACATCCAAGCACCAGGCCAAGCTCTGGGAATCCAGTTGAAGAGAGGGAAGAGGAATTTTATAAGCAAAGGGGGGGGGGTCAAGGTCATGATGGGGAAATCTACAGAGACAATGAAACCAAGCTCATGGGAACTTATGAACTCTAGACCAACAGCTATGTAGCCTACATGGTTCTGAACTAGGCTCTCTGCATATGGGAGAGAGTTGGATTGCTTGGTCTGTTTGAGGGGCCCCTTGCAGTGGGATCAGGATCTATCCCTGGTGCATGAGCTGGTTTTTTGGAGCATTACCTATGGTGGGATGCCTTGCTCAGCCTTGATGTGGGGTAAGGGGCTTGGTACTGCCTCAACTGAATGTACCAGTCTTTATTGACTCCCTTACTCTGTCCATATTGGAGCAGCCACATTGGTGAGATTTTATAACTGTAGCTTCTGATATTCTGAGACACAATCCCACATCAAACTCCCTGATCATCAGACTCTTACAATCTTTCTCCCCCCCTGCTTTTCATGCAAGAGTGGTTTGTGGATGTATCCACTTGAACAGAGCTACACAACTCTGTATTTTGATTAGTTGCTGTTTTCTGAAGTGGTTTCTATTTCAAAGAGGAGATTCCTTGATGAGAGGCAAAGACTACAGTTAACTGTTGCTATAAGAACAAATGTTGGCCGGGCAGTGGTGACACACACCTTTAATCCCAGCACTTGGGAGGAAGAGGTAGGCAGATCTCTGTGAGTTTGAGGCCAGCCTGATCTCCAAAGCAAGTCCAAGAAAGCTGCAAAGCTACACAGAGAAACCCTGTCTCAAAAACCAAAAAAAAAAGAACAAATGTTAGGGATTATGTTGGTTTAGGGAAATAGTAGATTATTTACAAAGAATCCAAAAGCAATGAAGAAATGACAGTCTCTTTGACAAATGGTGTTAGTCAAACTGGATAGTTAAATGTAAAATAATGAAAAATAGAGCCATATCTGTCACCCTGCACAAAATTCAACTACAAATGGATCAAGGACTTCATGAAAAGACCAGGCATTCTGAATCTGATATAAGAAAAAGTTTGGAATGGGCTGGAGCTCACTGGAACAGGAAAGGACTTTGTGAACAGCACATAGGCAGAACTGATATTAAGGCCAACAATCAATAAATGAGGTAACAATATTATTAATAATAATAAATTGAACATGAAGTTAAAGATCTTCAACACAAGAGACACCATGATTGGAGGTAAAATGACAGCCAACAAATGGGAAAAAAATCTATTCCAATAATACATCTGAGAAAGGTTAATAATATATATAATGTAAAAAGAACTAAAATAACCAAACATCAAGTAAACCAATAACACAATTTAAACTACAAAGTATAGAACTGAACAGAAAATTCTCAAGAAATGAAACAGAAATGGCTAGAAATACTTTTTAAATATTCAACATTCCTTGCTATCAGAGAAATACAAATTAAAACAAATAAAAAGAAATTAAAAAGATTTCTTCTTATGCCAATTAGAGTAGCCAAGATGAAAAACAAATGGCAGCACATGCTAGCAAGCATGTGGGTAAAGGGGATACTAATACTTATTCATGGCTAGTGGGAGTTCAAACTGGTACAGCCACTATGGAAATTAATGTAGAAACTTCTCAAAAAAAATAAAAAGGTGAAAATTGATCTACCACAATATCCAGCTATACAACATTTTTGCACATACCCCAAAGACTCTATGTCTTATTACAGAAATACTTCCTCACCCATGTTTATTGCTGCTCTGTTCATGATAGCCAGAATGTTCATCAACTGATGAGTGGATAATTAAAAAGTGGTGCATATATATAATTATTCAGCCATTAAGAAAAAATGAAGTTATTAAATTTTCAGGTAAATGTATGGAGCTAGCAACAATATCCTGAGTGATTTCGCCCAGATATAAAAATATAATGATTGCCATATTTTCTCTTATATATTGATGTCAGTTTTAAGCTTGTAGATATATGTTTTTCAATTAGGATAATCACAGAAGTTAGTAGCAAGTTAGGGACCAGGATGGAGGAAAAGATTATCTTTATTTTATAAATATGAATGCTTTGTCTGCATGTATTCAGAAGCCAGAAGAGGGCATTGGATTCCTTGCAACTGGAGTTATGGATATTTGATAGATGCCATGTTGATGCTAGAAATTGATGGGGGAATGACTTTCTGTACACTGCAAATATGTGTTGCTCTGATTGGTTGATAAATAAAGCCGTTTGGCCTATGGCAAGGCAGCTTAGAGGCAGGCGGGAAATTTAAAGAGAGAGACTGGAAGAAGGTGGGAGGAGACACCATCAAGCCACCCCAGGAAAGCCACAGAACATGTGGCAATACATAGATTAATAGTTATGGGCCAATTTAAGATATAAGAGCTAGCTAGCAAAAAGCTTGAGCCATGGCCATGCAATTATAATACATATAAGCCTCTATGTGTTACTTGGGTTCCAGTGGCTGAAGGACTGGCAGGTGAGAAAGATTTATCCTGACCATGGGCCAGTGCAGGACACAAGAAAACTTCTAGCTACAAGAAACTGAACTCATTCCTCTGAAAATGCAGTGTTCTGAACTGCTAAGCTATCTCCTCATACCCAGATATCCATTTCTGAACAATGTTGTGATTATAATTATTTTTAATTGTCATAATAAATAACTTCTATTGAGATAGGTTAAGATAGCTCAAATCAGAGTTTATTTACTGATACATGTTTATATGCAGCTAGTGAGAGGCTGAATAACACACTCTCAGTACAGTACTACATCATGAAACCCTCAATAGAATAAAGTCAAATTATCTATTAGATGTTCCTTCTCTGTATCTCATCTTTCTAGCTAATCATTCAGGGAAATTCATCTGTATTAAACTTGCTTCCTTTAGACAATGACAGAAAAGTGAAATATACTCAATGGATTGAAAAATAATTTTCTAAAGTGGCTTCACAATATCATCCCAACACTTTACATTAACAGCATATTTTGAGAGTTCTTTACTTATGAATTCATTCAAAACCAGCGTTCCTTCAAAACCATGCATTAAATGTTTTCTCAGTGTCAGACAGAATTGGGAATATAGCATAGAGCTTTTCTGTTTTCATTATATAATTTAGAAAACACACCAGAAATTAAGCAAGTAAGCAATAAAGGTACTTTTCAGCTAACATGCGTGTATTTACACACACACACAATTCATAATGAACTGGGTTATTAAAATAGAGGGAGAGGGCTGGCAGTGCTAATTCTATTAGATTGTTCGAGAAATATTATTCAAGGAATTTATTTTGATCTGAAGATTTACAAAAAGCCCCAGGAGACTTTGAAATGCCCTGAATGATACTTAAAATATTGAAGGAATAGATACAATATATGCCTGGCTGTAGTGCAGATTGGATGTAAGAGTGGTATGAGAGAAGATATTCATGGTCTTGTAGGCCATGCCTGGAGAATGGATATCATTCTAGTTCTAGGTGTTTAGAAATTACTGGAACGTGTTGAGCTGGACTTCACATGATCTGTTTTTCTCTTTGTTATTTCCTTTTTGAATTTTTTCAGGTAACATTCAGATTTTTTATAGATTTGTGAATGAATATTTTTCTTAATTTATCTGAACAGTTTTCATCTTCTCATTCTATGAAGTGGTAGAAGTAATAATATTTTCCCAATTGTATAATTTGTAATGCTCTGAACATTTTTGAAATGAAATTGATTTGGTTCCATTTATGTGATAATTCATAGTGATAATCTCTAGGTGGTGTTTAGCTCACACTTCTACTTTATTTGACCCATTTGAAATCTGACAGATTAGGAAATCTAACATTACTAACAATGAAGTGAATCTACATTATGGATTATATATAATCTGTATGTATTCAACATATAATACATAAATAAAGTTGATACCAAATCCTTTGCTTCACTTCTGTGGTTGTCTTATTTTTTTAGCCTAAAACTAAACTTTCAAAGGTATTTTGTGTCACCTGTCTAATCCTTTACACATGGTAGAACTGGATTCTTCTTCTTTCCTGTCTGTATTGTCCCATGCACAAGAACAGATATAGCAAAGGGTTTATAGTCCAGATGAAAAATAAGAAACTGAAGAGACAGGCTCTACAGAAGCAGTTCTCAAGTTGTTGGTCATGACGCCTTTCCCAATCCTGTATCTCAAAAAATATTACATTATGACTAAAAATAGTGCAAAATTACAGTTATGAAGTAACAACTAAAGCAATTTTATGGTTGGTGATCAATGCAACATGAGGAGCTAACCGTATTAAAGTGTCACAGCATTACAAAGACTGAGAACCACTGATTTACACTGAGAAAGTTAAACCTGGAAACCAGCATGCAGGCATGAAGTGTGAAGTGATTGGCAAGCTGTCTTTTTATATAGAGTGAAAGAGAACTAAGAGGCAATATAAAGAACTAATATTGCATTGGTTTAAATTCTCTTGTGGCACATATTCAATTGGTGACTGGAGGGACTCTGGCCAGCTTGGGTGTGGTGGGCATGACTCTGGCAGACCTTGTCCTTCTCTATGATTCCCTCTGTCTTGCTAAAAACCATTAGATAGCATTCCTAAACTTAGTGTCCATGCTCTATTCCCTTATTTGGCCAATTCTTCCTCCTAAGGCTGACTACCAACGTCCAGCTATTAAAGTATTGAAGTCCAGCAATCAAAAGCCCCCTTTGGATTACCTAATTAACCTGACTAATTAAAAGTATACAACTCATTTGTCTAAGTTAGAATTTCTATTTTTATGAAGAGACACCATGACCACAGCAACTCTTAAAAAGGAAAACATTTAATTGGGGATGGCTTACAGCTCCAGAGATTTAGTCCATTATCATCATGGTGGGACATGGCAGCATGCGGGTAGGTGCTAAAAAGGGACTGAGAGTTCTACATCTTGATCCTCAGGCAACAGGAAGTGAACTGTCTACCACACTGAGCATGGCTTGAGCAAAGAAGACCTCAAAGCCCACCCCCGCAGTGAGACACTTCCTCCAGTAATGCTACACCTATTCCAACAAAGCCACATGTCCTAAGAGTTCCATTTCCTTTGGGGGACATTGTCTTTAAAACCACCACATCATCCTAACTTGTGATTTTCTTTTTACTTTTAAGAACTGCAATTTTCCTATGTGTCACATCGTCTGTCTCTTTATCTAGAGACAGTCCTTTGTATCCCCTCTCCCAATCAAAAACAAATATTCCTGCCCCCTTTCCTTTGTTCCCTTCCCTTTTTCCCTCTTCCTCTATCTCTTGTCTTTTTCTGCTATCCCTGCCCTCTATCCCTCTGGGGCGAATAAACTTCCTTTGTGCTGAAAACTTGATCTTGAGGTATCTTGAAGTGACTTTGAGATTTCCTATGGTGACTGTATTAGTCAAGTTTCTTTAGAGGAACAAAAATGATATGCATACATAGGGGTGGGTGTGTGTGTATTAAAGGGGATTTGCTTACAACTCTTAGTTGGGGTAGTCTAACAATGGTTGTCTCATGACTGAAAGACTAAGACTCAGTGGTTGTTGAGTATGTGAGTCTGGATGTCTCAGCAGTCCCAGTCTATTTCTGAAGTCTGGAAGGATTCCTGGAGAGCTATTGATCTTTAGTCTACAGTAGAATCCTGAAGGAGTTGGTCTAATACCAGGAAAGGAATGCCTCAGCAACAGAATAGATTAGCTTGTCAGTGAAAGTGAGAGCAAGCAAGCAAAAAGCAAAGTTTCCTTCTTCCTTTTCATTTTATTGAGGCTGCCACTAAAAAGTGTGGCCCCAATTTAAGAGGATTTTCATTCTTCATATAATCTGATTAAGAAAAGCCCTCACAGGAGAACTCAGCAGTTTGGGTTCTACTTGATGACATGAAACAATGTTGCTTACTGATTGTTCCTCATGATTTGATCAGCCTGATTTCTTATAGCACTCAGGACCACCCACCTAGGCGTAGCACAACCCATCATGACCTGGGCTCTCCCACATCAATCACCAAACAAAAAAATGTATCAGTGGGAGCATTTTTCTAAAATGAGATTCTTCCCAAATGACTCTTGCTGTTGTCATGTTGACATAAAATCTAGCAAGTATGAGTATTTAATCATAAATTTGCCATGAAAAGGATGTGACTACTTATTGAATCTTAGAACGTAGAACATGCTTCTACTTGGTAACATTTGGTGAGCTAATGCCATTGTTAACATTTATCTTCTACAGAACCAAACACATTGACATGGATGAGATGACCCAGTAAGTTAATTGAAGAGCCAGTTCTCCGACTGACCAAGATTTTTAGAATATGCTGGAATTATTATTTCAAGAATAACTTAAGTAACTGGGCTTATGTGACAGGAGATGATAGTTTTAGTAGTGCTTAGCTCAAAATTTGTATTTGAATTAGTAATTCCACTTATTTAGATCTTGTGATACTTTGATTAATGGGTTATATGACTTGATAGTCACTATATTAGAAATTCAAGCTAATAAGCTCCATCAAATTTACATACGGATCAATTAGAAAATAAACTCAAAATATGCTATCATACATAACACCTTAAAGAAAATGTTTTATTTTTATTAATATTATTTTTATTAGTAAGGATTCCTTAGAAGTACAGAACCAAAAGAATGAATATATATTAAAAAGGAGGATTTATTAGATTTTCTTATACAATAAAGCATTAGTGTTCCAACAATGTCTAGCTAAATGCTGGAGAGGTCAAGATCCAGTCACTGCTCATTATCTCAGCATCTCAATCTGGCATTAAAGTCCTAGGGGATTCCTGAGTCACTCTGCAGCCTAAGTGGAAGGCCAAGAAAGCTGGTTTCCAGTGTCAGTGAAGGGTAGCAGTGGAAACAGCCTTTTTGTCCACCAGAAGGTACTTCTCTCTCTGGAGGAGGGTCATCCTCCTCTTTGGATCTTCCCAGGAAATATGCTCACAGATATGCCCAGAGACATGTCTCTTTATTTACTACAGGTCCAATTAACACACATAAGCTCATAGCAATCATCCTGGTCCTCTGACTTCTACAATCTTATCACTCCTCTTCCTTGATGCTCCCTGAACCTTAGTTACAGGGATTGTGTTGTAGATGTAACTATTGTGACTGTCATCCCATAATGTTATTCTATGCATTTTGATGAGTTGTGGATTTCTGTAATAGTCTTGGTCTGCTGCAAAGAGAAATTGATTTGATGATGGGTGAACACTAGACTTATCTGTGGGTATAAGGATAAGTATTTAGAAAGTAGTGAGAATTACACTGATTTACGAAGGTAGTTTCTTAGCATGTTCTGTTCTAGGTTTCATGGCCTCACCAGATGTATTTCACTAGGTGTATAGTGCAAGGCATAAATCCCCCCCCCCCCACAGAGTGGGTCCTAAGTCCGAGTATATGACTGTTGGTTATCTTCAAGGTATAAGGGACACTATTGCAACTTTGGAGATATCTTGCTGTGCTTATCATTGTTGTAGTTCATGGACATCACACCTGAGCAACACTATTGATTGCTTTTCTTTCCCTGAAAACTAATAGCTCATATAAATACTGAGAGGCAGTTCTCAAAAACTAGGTTTCCAATTAGATTTGGCTGTATTTCTCCAAGCTCTGTGTTTGAACTGTGTGGTATCTTTAGCAATAAGGACTTATCTTCAAATTCTGGAAGGCAATGAAGGGAAACTATAATGACCTGTATTATTTGGAGGAGTTTCTGAGATTCACCTGACCAACAACTCAAAAGGAGGTTTCTCATGCCTAATACCAGGGAAAGCATATAGCTCTTGCCAAGAGCATTGTTAGCCCAACTTGCATAACTTCATTTTACATATGTGTGTACATATATATAGCATACATATATGTAAATTTAGGTAAACATAAAATAGTGATTCCATATAGCTTTCAAACATCTCTAATGTGATTTATCCTTCCTACTGTTCCCTCTCTGTGCCTCTTTATTGCCCTCTCTCTTCCCTGCTCAGTTAAGAGCATGCCACAATTTTTCCTGTGCCTCCCTTTGTAGTGCTTATGTCCTCCTACTTCCTTCTCTAGAACTCCTTTTCCCGTGGTCCCTCTTTTCTGTTCTGGTTTCTGGAGATACTTCAGTTTATAGACTCACATCTAAAGAGTCAGAGCCTTAAGTCAGTTTTATCCCACTTTGGTATCAGGTTAATATTGTTTTTTTGTTTGGTGGCTGGCATTCTTTCCCTTTCTATTTTATTTAATAGTTTGAAAAGTATTTGCCGCTAGTTTTTTGTCAAAGACAGAATTCAGAAGGAAACGTATCTGTATCTTGAATGTTTTGCTTATTACTTCAGCCTCATTGCTTCTTATAGATCTGCTTAATATAATTTTTATAGTTAATGTGAATATAGAAATTCATCAATTTCTTTTAGATTTTCTAGTTTGGTAGAATGTAAGTTTTAAAATACTTCAAGTGACATTCTAAATTTCATTTGTTTCTGTTGTAATGTCTATATTTTTTACTCCAATTTTGTTAATTTGACTCTTCTTGTTATTTCATTTAGTTAATTTGCCTGAGTTTATCAGTCTTGCTGTTTGATAGTTCTTTGAATTTTTAAAAATTTATGTTTTATTAATTTGTATTCCTATCTTGGTAATTTCTTTCCATCTACTGATTTGGTGTGTGGCTTGTTCTTGCTTTCTTTCATGCCAATACTCCCCCAACTGAATTATTTCAGTGATTTTTCTTCTTGTTTTTCTGAGGGCCTAGGGCAAATAATGAAGTCTCTCTCTCTCTCTCTGATTTTTAATGTAGCTCTGAATTTCTCTCATAGAGCTATTTCATTGTACAACATAGATTTCATTATGCTATATCTTCCTGTTCATTCATTATAGTAATTTTTAAATTTCTAACATAACTTTTTAATAATTGATTCATCATATTATGTATTACTCAATCTCCATGAGTTTATGTATGATTACATTATTTTCTTGCTATTGAATTTGAGATTAATTTCATTGTGAAGAGATAAAGAAATTATTTCAATCTTCCTGTATTATAAGACTCACTTTATATTCAATTACAGGATTTATTTCAGATGAATTTTTGTAGACTGCAGAGAAAGTGTGTATTTTGTTATGGATGGGTGGAATGTGGAATGTTCTTTAGATGTTGCTCTATGATGTCATTTAATGCAGATGCTTCTCTGTTTTGTTTTCGGTTAAACTCTATCAACTTGTGAGAGTAAGTATTGAAGTCACCTACTTTTATTGGGATTATTTCTTCAATACTTCAATAATCTACTCTCACCAATTGATAGAGTTTGACTGAAAACAAAACAAAACAGAGGAGCATCTGCATTAAAACCTTTCCCATTTTCCTTGTAGCTTTTGATGCATTTTTTGATGTGTTTATGACAATTGTGAAATGCCATGGGGATTTTCTTTTCTGGTCTTATCTATTTGGTGTTCTGTGTACTTCTTGTATTTATATGAGTGTGTCTCTCCTTTGTTTGGAGATATTTTCTTCTATAATCTTGTTGACAATCTTGTCTATGCTGTTGACTTGGGATTCTTTTCCTTCATCTATGGCTATAATTTAAAAATTCAGTTTTTTTCATAGTGGCCTATACTTCCTGTGTTTTCCTTTCCTGTGTGTGTGTGTGTGTGTGTGTGTGTGTGTGTGTGTGTGTGGTGTGTGTTTAATTTTTACTGTTCCTTTGTTATTTGGCCTAGATTTTCTATTTTATCTTCAAGAAATGACATTATGTCACCTACCTGCTTTATAATACTTGTAAAGCTTTCGTTTGAGTTTTCCAATTGGACTATTGAATTTTTCAGCTCCATCTTCATCTCAGCCTGTGTCCTTTTCAAAGATTCTATATCTTTGTTAAATTCTATTTTTAAATTTTAGTTTGTCTTTGTCATTTTCATCAGTCTTATGTTTGTGTTTTCTTGGGGATCATGCAGGCTTTTATTCTCCTTAAGCTCTTTCTCCATCATTTCATTGAGCATTTTCTTTGTGTCTTCTTTTAATTCCTCGAATTCTTTGAGGAAGTTTATGATTGTTCTTTTAATTTCTGTGCCCTGTAATTCTCATTGGTAAGCATTTCTACAGGACTGGTAGTTTTTGAAGAGAAGATATTGGCTTGATCTTTCATATTGTTGGCATTCCTCCAGTAAGGTCTTCATATTAGACTTCCTTTGTTAGCTTAAAGTTCCTTGTGGATGAAGCAGTGTGGGGAGAAGAGAAGATGTGGCAGGTGGGTATACAGGTAGGAAGAGGCCTGGGTGGAATGCATTCTAGTGGACAGAGGGGTCTAAGCCAGTATACAGGGTGTGCTTCCTGTTCCAAGATGGGAGTGTAGGGGTAGATAGGTCTGAATTAACAGTTTGGTTATGACATAGGTGAGTCTTGTAGTATTGGGGATGATAGAGAGGATACTGGCTCAAGTCTAGAGTTCCTCTGTGGAAAATGGAGGAAAGGTCAAACAAGATTTGTGTAGTGGTTTGGACCAAGGCTAAATCTGGTAGAATACAGAAAAGACATGTATGAAGAGGTCAGGGGTCTGAGCAGGCTAGATTCTGGAATGCAATGTCCAAAGTCTGGGTATGAAGTGGGATGGTGGAGGTGAGGCAAAGGGTCCTGTTGGTAGGTACAATCAGGCAGATCCTACAGAAAGCTAGAATTTGGGACTATGTGGTCACTAGAGGTCACTGCTGCAAGATGTAGCGGAGGGGTGGTCAGAATAGGCCACTGGTGGTGGGACCAGAGCTCGATGCAGCAGGATGTGGAAAATCAAGTAGAGTGCTGTTGATGGTGAAATCACCACCCTAGAGGAGGACATGTGAAGTCTGGGGATGGAGTAGGATGGTGTACAGTGAGCTAGGATTGTTTATTTGTTTGTAGCAATGTTTGCTTTATGAAACTGGTCTCACCACAGTTTTCTGTTGGCATATAGTCACAACTGTAATATTCTTTTAATAAACTTTTCATTAATTAGTACGAAGTGACCCTTTTTATATCTCTTCTGACTGATTTTGGTTTGAAGCCTAGTTTGTTAGCTTTTAGAACAGTGGCCCGTGCTTATTTTCTAGCTCCATTTGCTTAAGATGCATTTTCCTACATTTTCACTCTAAGTCTTCATCTGTGTTTGATGTTATATTGCATTTCTTAGAAGCAAAAAGTAGAGATATTGTTTTAATCAAATCAGTTCGTCTTTGTTTTTAAAGTAATTATTAAAAGGTATTTATTGGTTCCTGTAATGTTTTTGTTGCATATATATAAGGTATGTGTATATATGTGTGTATGCATGTGTGTGTCTTAGTGAGAGTTGCTATTGCTATGAAGAGACAGCATGACTATGGTGACACTTATAAAGGAAAATATTTAATTGTAGTGACTCACAGTTCAGAGGTTCAGTCCATTATCAGCTAGTATAGCTTAGTGTCCTACACCTTGGCTTGCAGGCAACAGGAAATGATCTGAGACACTGGATGATGTCTTGAGCATATATGAGACCTCAAAGTCTGCCTCCACAGTGGCACACTTCCTATAAAAAGGCCATATCTACTCCAACAAAGTCACAATTCCTAATAATGTCACTCTCTTGGTGGGGGAGCATTTTCTTTCAAACTGCTGCAGTCTGTGTGTGTTTTTTGTGTGAATGTGCCTGTGTATTCACCCACACATGTTTATAAACACTATGTCTTTTGCTATCTCTCCCCATCTCAGTTTTGAGATAGGTCTCTCAATGTTCTTGGACCTCACCTTTTCAGCTAAACTAGCTAGATTATGAACCCATAGTATCCACCTCCCTCTACCCCCTCCCCAAAACACATTCAAATAATGGGGATACAGACATCTAATGTAATGTCAGGATTTCATGTGAGTATGGAGGATTCAAACTCAAGTCCTCATACTTATGGAGCAAGCACTCTATCCACTGAGCCATCTCCCCAGGTCTTACAGTTTATTTTCATCATAGAAAGATCTTTATTTTTCAATTATATAGAATATTTTAAAGGATATAATTAAATGAGCTAGGATTTATTATCTTAACATTAAAATACTTTACAATCGTATTAATCAGCGTTCTCTAGAGGAAGAGAACTTACAGAATATGTATGAAGGGGATTTATTAGAATGGCTTTAATGGTATGATCCAGCTAGTTCAACAATGGCTGTCTACTAACAGATAGTCCAAGAATCCAGTAGTTGCTCAGTCCATGAGACTGGAAGTCTCAGCTAGTCTTCAGGATTCCTATAGAAAAGGTAGACTCTAATGCTAATCAAGTAATGAACTTTCCAGTAAGAGCAAGTAGGAAAAGACCAGAAACTTCCTTCCTCCGTGTCATTTCTGCCACCAGAAGTTCTGGACCAGATTAAAGATGGATCTTCCAATGTCAGAAGATACAGGTTAAAAATGGGTCTTCCCACTTCAAATTAATTAACTTAAAATCCCTTACAAGTGTGCCCAACCCTTGAGGTTTTAGTTAATTCCAGATGTAGTCAAGTTGACAACCAAGAGTGGGTATCACAAGCTACTTCATCTTTCAACATGAATTTCCAAAATTACTTAAGTGTTTTTTTATTACACAAAACTAGACAGCAAAGAACATAATATATTTAGGGTATAAAAAATAAATCTTGGTGTTCAAGACAACGCTAAGAGAATGAGAAGATAAACCACAAACTGGGAGAAAATATCTGCAAAGGATATATCTGACAAAAGAAATGTTGTGTTATTCAAAAACATTGGATGCAGTCTAGTAACTTAACAATAACAAAATTTAAAAACCCAAGTAGAAATAGGCAAAGGAATAGAATATAAAATTTTCTAAAGAAAATGAATTTTATATCAAAGGTATGAAAATGTATTCACCATGATATACCATTGGGAAATTATAAATTAAAATAACAATTCAGTGCCCCAACACACCCATTAAAATTTCAAAGCTCAGCTTCCTCATGGTGGTTCTTAGGGATCACCTTGCTCATATTAGCACCCACTCAACTCCAGAGTTGTAGCCTGGAAAATTTATATTTTTTAAATTAGTGAATGTTTTCATGTGTAAAATTGATAAACTGAGATACTTTATACTTCTGAAAAAGCTGTTAATCTCCTCTCTTTATTCTCCTAAATTATCTGAGGTTGCTGGAAGTAAAAGTCCAAATAATTCATAAGATCTTTTCTTGATTCTCTAGCCCATGTTTCCAAAAAACTAATATGAACAAAACAAACAAACAAACAACAACAAAAAAAATCTGGTCAGTATGCACTAGGAAAATAATACGTATGAAAACTTTTCATGGGGATAGAGAACATTTTGGGGTTGAAAAGTCCGAGTTAGAAACAATCGTAAAGACAAAAAATGCTGTATTGTGAAAAAAAAAATGACCTGGATAATTCAGAGGCCTTGGTAAATTGATCTGTGTTTCACAGGAAGCAAGGTAAATGTATTCATGGAGGCATTCTGGGGCTTCATTATGAAGTACTTCCCACAAAAGGCTCATGTGTTGCAGGCTCAGTTGCCAGCTGATGAAGTCCCCGACTTTATCACTGGGTTATTCCAGTAATATATTCATAATGCCTTGGTGTTAATTGGGAAGTGGTGGAAATTTTCAGAGGTGAAACCTGGTTGGAGAAAGCAAGTCAATGGGGGCATGTTTTGGAGGGATATATCTTGTCTTGGGCATGTTCTTCCATCAACAATGAGCAACTTTATCTGCCCCAATCTTTTGATGCCATGTTATTCTGCCTTATCCTTAATCCACAGCAATATAACATGCTAGAATGATTGAAATATCTGAAATCATGAAGAAAATAAGACCCTTCTCCCTAAGTTGATAACATTATGAATTTTGTCATAGTAGCCAAAAAAAGGAGCAACTAACATAGGAAGGAAGTAATTTCATTGGATTTAGAAGTGGAAAAAGAAATAAATGACAATAAAAATGAAATTGTAGGCAATTGTTTTACAGAAGTCCAATGGAAATGTCCTCCAGACTTAAAGCAATCAGAGCTAGATTGGCAGACTTTCAAAAACTGAAAATTTGGCAGGAGGGGAAAGAAAGATTTGCCAAATGAATATACCAACCACTGACAAGAAATCTGTCTATGCTAATTAAGCATATTTATAGATTAGCATAGTAAGAGTTCTTGTCTCATACATGAGATAATCCCAAGGCAGCTGGGAAAGGCAAGCATAACAGTACTAACACATTCTGTGAGAAAGTAACATCTGCTATCATGGTAATACCCATACATGAGTATCTCATTCCTACAAGCACAGGTAGACGTCCACAACAAGCAGAACCTTCTCTTTTAAAGGCTTGTACCTAGGAAGGCCAGAAGATATAACAAATACACATGCTACCACATGAAGAGTCTCCTGTCCTCAGGTGATCAGAAGATTTGTCAGTATTTGAAAATATAAAGAAAATTTCTGATAAAATTTACTTGAATCAGACTATGTGTGTCTCAATCATCCCCTTTCTCCAAAGCTACAAATCCATAATTATCATGAAATACACAGATTTCTAAGTAGTCAGTGAGAGTTATAAAATGAGAGAGAGAGACAGAGAGAGAGAGAAGGATGTCAATACATAAAATAAGAAAGAGAATTACATCAAAGATTTTAATGGTAGAGGATTCCAAAGTATACCATGTAATACAAATTGGAAGATAAATTGACAGACTTGGCAATGGGAAAAAAACACCATTCAAGGAAGGAGCTCCATCTATGAATGTGTGTGCTTTCTTCCCTTATGTCTGAATACAAGACAACAAGCTCCCAGTCATCCATATTGAAGTCGTATATACTGGGTTATAACAATTCACTGAAACACAGCTCTCATTGGTTTTCTATCTCCTGTTTGTCAAGGGTAAATTGATATTTAGAATGGATGACCATGTGAATGAAAGCCACTTCACATAAAATAATCCCCAAACAAGAAAAACAGGAAGTCAAACCTTGAAAAATAGCATTTTTCTCACAATAGATATACTGAATCATGTTGAGTATGATGTGTTATGCAGCTAAAATTTTTAAAAAAGACACACTCAAGAGACACAGGCAGGTAAATTTCTAGGAGTTAGAGGTCAGGCTGAACTACATAGTGAGTCCCAGGCCAACCAGGTCTATATAGTGAGACTATCTCAGAAAAAATAAAATCTACACCCAAAAGATAGTAAAGAAAAAGAAAAACAACAAATGCTGGTGTGGGAAATGAGAGATTCATATTCATTATTGATAGAAGTACAAATTGGTACAGCCCATTTTGGATTCAATATAGAAGTTTCTCAAAAATCTTGAAGCTAATCTTCCATATGACCCAGCTATACCACTTGTCTTAGGGACTGGTCTATTGCTGGAGACACCATGAATGACTAAGGCAACTCTTATAGAGAGAAGCATATGCTTGGGAGCTTGCATTTGGGGGGATTATCAACATGGTAGGCAGCCTGGCCACAGGTAGATGTGGAGAACTAGACAAGAGCTACATCCTTGTTTGTAGGGAGAGGAAGAGAGAAGATATGCTCAGCCTTGGTATGGGCTTTTAAAATCTTAAAGTTCACCCTCAGAGATGTACTTCCTCCAACAAGGCCACAACTCTTAATCCTCCAAATCCTTCTCAAATAGTGTCGCTCAATGATGATCACATATTCAAATATATGAGACTGTAGGTCGTTTTTATTGAAACCACCACAATACTCTTGGGCATAGTCCCAAAGACTCTGGGTTCTACTACAGAGATACTTGCTTACCCATGTTTATTGATGCTTTGTTCATAATAGCCAAGAAATAGAAAGTCTAGCTGTTCACCAACTGATGGATTATGAAAATATGATACATACACACAATGGAATATCACCCCACTATAAGAAAAAATGGCATTTTCAGGTAATAGACAAAGCTAGGAACAATTACCTATGTTCTGCATGTTCTCTCTCGTATTTGGTTGTTAGATTTGAAACTTTGGATATGTGTGCTTATTTATAGTACCACATAGAAGTCAGAAAACAAGTGAGAGACTGTAGAGGGAAAGATTTTAATGCACAGAACAGAGAGCACAGAAAACAGGTGGCAAGAAGGAAAGTGTGATTTGTTGACAGGGATAACTAATGCTAAAGACCTTTAAAAATGTCATATGAAAACTACAGCATACTCATGCTGTTCTGTTTTCACTTTATTCCACTGACCTTATAAGCTACAGTGGCATATTTTATTTTTGGATTTTTTTAAAGCTTTCTTTGTGACTTATAATATGACAAATTTAAACAAGATAGCTATGGAGTAATTTAGCTCTGAAGTTTATTGGTGACTTTCAGTTTGGAAGACCTATCTAAATATGAGAGGGGCTGAGTCTCTCAATCTTACTGGGTCAGGAACTATGTATCTTTTTGTTATTAGTGTTTTTTCTATGAAATTTTGAGTTCCAAATATCCTTTTTAAGTATTGTTCCATTCATTAATATGTAGTTACTCCCAGTGTTCTGAATAATTTTTTGAAACATACTTTATCAAATATACGAATTACTATACCAGCTTGTTTACAATTTCTCTTTGCTTGGTGAGTTGACTTCTGCCCCTTGTTCCTTGATTATTAGTTTTTAGATATCTTTGTCAGCTAAGTGCATATCTTAGAGGCAAGAGGCAGTTGGAATTGTTTTTATTCTACTCAGTCTGCATACTTTTACAGGGGAGTTGAGGCTACTTAGTTTTAATGTTTTAAGGGGCTAAAGGTGTTTTACTATTTCCAATTATTTTGTTATTTGATGGTCTAGTTTATTGGCTTATTGATATTTCTCTTTCTCTTCCCACATTAGAAATATGGAATTCCTGTGTTGGATATAATTCATTACAACCATCCCAACTCTCTCTCCCTCCCTGTCTCTCTCTTCCTTTCTCCCTATCTCTCCCTCTTACCCTCCCTCACTTTCTTTTTCTTTTTCACTCTCATGTTTAACTTGATCTTCTTTGTTT
>CABHPH010157334.1:45873-85220 GCA_902168325.1 Peromyscus nudipes | reverse complement strand
TGGCCAAACGAATGGAAACACATGAACTGTGAATTATTTGAGAATTTAAAACAATGTATTTTGATCATATTCACCTCCACACTTCCTCCAAACTTCAATTTTTTATTTAATATTTTTATTTTATAATTAACTTAATTTCACATATCAGCCATGGATTCCCCCATCCTCCCTCCCTCCACATCCCCCCCTCTCCTCCCAATCCAACCCCCATTCCCACCTCCTCCAAGGCAAGGTGTCCCCTGGGGAATCAGCCCAGCCTGGTAGACTCAGCCAAGGCAGGTCTAGTCTCCTCCTCCCTACACCAAGGCTGAGCAAAGTATCCCAGCATAGGCCCTTCAAATTTTTAACTACACTTTTCTACTTAGTCTATTATTTTCCTATAGGAAAGTTCTACTGTTCAATTTTTGATCATCTGTTTCTCCTCTGTGATAGCTGATGACCATTCAGTGCTGTATTTTCCGTTCTGTAAATTAACAACATTTTTTTTGTTTTCACTTAGCAATGGTTTGTTTGCAAATTTTCAAGTTGTTCATTATATATGCACATTGATGTGGAAATTTAGTATGCTGTAAAATTGTAGCCTCCACATTTATTCCTATGTAATAATTAAAGTTACTATCATAACACAGTTAAATGTTCTCTTAATACAAGCAATGGCCTGAGTTATTGAGAACTTGAAAGAAAGAGCTATCATCCTAAGGTAACGTAGGGTAAAGGGAAGTGTTCTCCCTCAAACTATACTCTCATGTGTCATCCTTAAACTGTAGCTACCATGTGTTTCTCCCTTAAAGGGGACAACAGCTTTCTTGTTAAGGACATAATTCTTTAAAATTCCTTTACACTTGTTAACCCCCTTTCTTCACTTTCTCCACTATGGTTGTTTGATCCAATTTATTAACAAAATCTGTTGTTCATAAGAAAGTATGTAAGTGAAGATGACATGCAATTAGGGCAGAATTGCATATGAATTTCTGAAGGAGTGGCTACAGACCCGGACGAGGGGCTAAAGACCTTCCAAACCCTTGGATTTATGAGGTAGTGCTCTCTCAAATAGGTACAATTGACCTCGTGAAGACAATAGCAGTTGTGCTCAAAGCACTGTGCCTTACAACGCAACGCACAGCATAGCTATATTAATGAATATCCTTGTAGTCAGTAGATACCTATAACCTTTTTGTTAGTTAAACAAAATGAAATCTAGGGCTATATTTCCAGTATATTGGCAAGTTAATTTTCTTTAACATAGCATTGAGGGCATGGTGTTTTTGTTTCCATAATTATAGTTTGTAAATCTATGCATTTATAATTCATAAGGTGACTTGTAGCATGAATCTTAGAATGTCTTATTAATAAAATCAAACCTGAGGCCAGTTATCGGGGTGAATGCTGGAAGATCAGAGAAGCAGAACAAGCCACAGCTACCTCACCTCACCAGTTCCTCAGCTGATCCTGTTTCCTCCGACTGGAAACTTCTGAGTCCTCATCCAGAATGAATCTCAGCTGAACTGTTCTGCTTGAAAGTCTTAATGCTTAACTAGCCAAATGCTTCTAGTTTCTGGTCCTCACGCCTTATATACCTTTCTGCTTTCTACCACCACTCCCTGGGATTAAAGGCTCACTTTCTGGGATTAAAGGAGTGAGTCACCATGCTTGGCTGTATCCTTGAACACATGGATGTCTGCCTCTGGAATGCTAGGATTAAAGGCATGTGCTACCACTGCCTAACCTCTATGTTTAATATTGTGCCTGTTCTGTCTCTGACCCCAGATAAGTTTATTAGGGTGCACAATATTTTGGGGAACACAATACCACCACAGTGGCTCTACATTTTTCTAAATGTTCTTGATAGTATAAAGTGTGAAATTTCATAATAATACTTACTAGAATACTGTCAGTTCCCCTTCTTGGAATACAGGACAAGTATTATTAGAAGTTGATATTGAGTTGACTTACTCAAACGCTATCTCAGTTTGTCACAAACTATGACATATTTGCCTATAGATTTCCTTCTATTTTTTCAACATAAATAATATCTCATTGTTTTACGATATTCTTTTCTTCATTCAAAGTATCCTATAACATCCATTCACATTAGGAACCAATGGCAACAATTTTGTTCTGAATCCCTTGGAGAGATGGGAGAGATACTGTCAGGCTGTTGGCCAACATTCACTTTTTAAAAATAATCTACACAGGAGACATTTGAAAAGCGGTGATTCTAATGACACAGATGTCAGTCTTGTTATATAAAGTTAAATTTTCTATCATTTCAAAGGCAAAGCTTTTCTGCACCCTGAACATTCAGAATCATTTGGAAACCTCCTGATTGACTTTACATTTATTTGACATTGCGTCAAATAAACATCCAGTCGAAAACAACTGGGCTGCCAGTCTTCAACTCTGAGGTGAAATCTCAGTCAATAAAAGGCCTGTGTTGGAAACCATGAGTGACATTTAACTAAGAGGTGCAAAGTGAATTGCTGTATTTTTGATACCATTCCTCCCACACAACTGTCAGCAAGTCTAAATTAACTCGGAGAGTCTATAGGTTTCAATGAAGGATGAAGATCTCTAAGCAACATCAGAACCACAGAAGTAATGAGATTTGAAGTTTCTTCAGTTGCTGATGCATTTTTGTTATCACATTTGATTTTGTTTGAACATTTTCTTATGTGACTACAGACATGAAGTTATGAATTCATATACAGTTCTTCTATGTGATTTGCCACACATTTCCTTAAGAAAGAATTTCAAGATTTGTCATAAACATACTTTCTGAAAACTCACTATTTTTGAAAGCCAAAAACAAAATATAATCACTTAAAAAGTATTGAAATTTATATCACTGCATTATATGAATGTATGTATATTTATTAAAAATTATTTCCTGCATAATCTATAAGGTTTCATGTTCTTTCATATCTTCTCTCCATTTTCTTCTCTAGAGCATTCAAAAGTTGAAAACAAGAGACAATAATTACATAGTTAACTGAGCAAGAAAGTTAGGTAAAGTTCATACTCATTTCAAATCATGATATTAAGTGGAAATATTGCCAAATATAAGTAATTGGTTAAAGTGAGAGTATATTCCTTATAAAAATTGAACTAAATTTTTTTAATGAAAAATAATTCAACTGCATTTTGTTTTTAGGTCAGAAGTAGTAAAGCTTTTTTGCAAAGGATTTAAAGTATTTTCAGCTCCTTGAATCATATAGCCTCACAAACTCTAGCACACTTGTGCAAGACAATCACCAACAGAAGAGAAGTGAATAAGTGCAGCTGTATAGAGCTAAAGCTCTATTTGTGAATATTGGAACTCGAACTACACATAGTAGCTGTTTTTTTAAAATAATTGAAATATTAAAATCCTTCTTATTATATGATTGTATAAAAACAGGTAGAACACTAGATATGGTCTATATGTTATCATTTATTGATCCATATTTTGCAGTTCTTAAAATTATGCAGTGATTGGGTGTGTACTATTAATGATCATCCAATATATTTTATCATTGAGTGCTCATTAAAATGAGATAAATCTATAATTTGATAAACATTATTTATAGTGTATTAAATTCACCTGGCAGATATACTCATTAACTCTCTCAAATAATTATTGTGTATAAAAGTAGGGAAGGATGGTATCTACACCTCTTCTGTATAAAGTGTCCATTCAAAGGATAAAAGGCAAAAATGACCCTCAGGTTTAGTCTTTTCCAAAGTTGCCTTTCACTTGTCAGTAACAGTGTGCTCATTCTGAGCTGAAAGGTTACATATTACACCAGCGATGAATGATCTCTTAGGAAATAATTTCTGTTCATGATGGAACATTCCTCCTCCTTGGGATGCAATAAACCAGGTAAAATTTGCACATATATTCAACTGGGTAATAGCTGATATTTCTGTAGTTGTTATTACTTGGCAATTGAATTTCTGATCTTCAAATCATATTTTCATAGGTCAGAGAAAAAGAATTGAACGCACACTATCTTTCCATATTTAGCTTCACCAGGATATACTAGGAATAAATATATTACCCTACAGTGACTATAGGAAGCCAATGACAAGCAACACTTACAAAATTTCATTTAAGCATCGAAGATTGTACAAAGAATTACAAATTCTGTCTTGGGGAATAGGAAATCTAACATAATAGAAAGCCTGTTTTCATTTGACAAATAAATGCTCCACTTTGGTTAGTGTGTTATAAAAAGAAACTTCTCTTCTTACCATATTTTCTCTCTGGTCAATTTTAAAAAGAAAATTCACCACACCCCTAAGCAATAATCCAGTGGAAATACAGACATGAACTGATTTTATATATATGTATATATATGTATATATATATATATATATATATATATATATACATTTGTTAGCTAATGACTATTTGGGAATATCTGGTTGATCAGCATCTTCTCAAGGAGTATGGCATCTTATCATGTACATTAGGAAATAAAAGTTCAATTCTATGAGAAAAAGGAGAGAGAAATTTAGCCAAGAAAATAATGTTTAAATCTCAAACTGCTAAATAACAAACTACGTGTAGAAATAAAGGTGGTTTGGTATTGTGGGAACATCCATATGACTTTATTTAAGAGGAGTTCAGACATTGAGAACCATGCTGGCCTTAGTAGTTAAACATTTTTCTACATGTAGTGGATTGTCAGCTATTGATTAATATGATGACTACTGCATTTCAGAAATATCACTCTGGATATATAACATATCTTATCAAAATAGAGATTGCATTGTAACATCTCAGAGAAGCAAAATCAAGGTCAATAACCTTGGCAATAAACTGAAAGATACATTTTTGACTCAAGTTATCAATGGCTTATAATATTATTAACTTAGAAATGGACAATTTTTGAGAAGTTGCTAGGGACACAAGTTTTGAATGTACTGAATATGAGGTAGCACTGAGCTTTCAGAGAAACAGTTTATCCTATAAAGTATTTATATCTGGATTCATTTGACAATATTGAATATTTGCGATGTGCCAGACAGAGCTTCAGGTAGTTATGATATAGTATTACATGAGAATGATTAGGTTTTGACTCCCTGAGATGATAATTCTAAGAAACTATACTTCACATTTAAGGTGTTTCATACATGTGGGTTTTTTTTTCAAATTCAAGCTATAGAGAGTGTACAAAATGAAATTGTGTCTCTTTCTCAGCCTATATTCTCAATAGCTTACTCTCTACAAAATTCTCTTTTGAGTACCTGCACTGTCTTTGTTTACAAGGTCATTGCTTGCTAGTTTCAGTCTTTTTTTTTCTACTGAAAATCATGCAGTGGCAAACATCCACCTAAACCTGAATTTATCAGTAAAACTCATTAATGGAGATCATATTTCTGTGTCAAAAAGCATGGTTATTTTTAACCCACTACCTCTTTCCAAATTAATCTCCAGAGATATCACACTAATTTGCGCTTATATCAACTATGAACAAGAAGGTTGGCACTTCACAAATATATTGTCACCTATAACTTCTCCATTCCCTTTTGAGATTATCTGTTTTAAAGTTGAAATATGTCAGTCATCATGTCAAGAACTGATGTTATCACTGCAATTTCCACTTTTAATTATCAGTAGTAATAAGTCTAGCCTGTATATTTTCATATGTCCTTTAATATTTTCTTGGAATTATGTATTTTTCACTTTTAATTAGGACTTGGCTAAGACCCGAAGTTTCATATCATGCTATGCTATATTTAATGTATCTTTCTTTTCTTAAGCGTTTCAAACATGTTGGTGTTTTAAAAATTAAACTCATCAGCAAAGATAAAATTACACCTCATAGAAACTTTGCTTTGTAATTTCTGGCTTGTTTACTTTGTGTGAGTTGTTCACTTCAACGTAATCATTTTTTAATTTTTTTTAATTTTATAATTTAATTTAATTTAATTTTACATGTCAGCCATAGATTCCCCTGTCCTCCCTCCTCCCACCCACCCCATCATTTTTAAAATGTATTAAAAGAGTATTCTTTTAGCTCTACAGATAGACTTAATTGAAAACTCATAAGCCTGTAAGATTTGTGTTAAAATTCGAATCGTGTGGTCAAGGAAGTGAGACTGAAGGAGAGTGAGCAATTTGCTGTTGGTCATACACATATTAAAATATTAAGCCTGCATTTGAAACCAGAGTGATGCAGAAATAAAATCACTCCTGAGTATTACCCGAGTATGACTGTGGGTGATGCACTGCCTCCTGAGAACATTGCAGAGGCCCATTTGCCACCAGCTTGTTCTTAATGGAAAATGAATTAATAGTAGGATGCACGCTACTGAAGTCTCAACCAAGTAGCCAGAGATCAATGCCTAAATGTTGCTTAAATAGAAAATTAGTTTTGGCTAAGACATGGTATCTAAGCATCAACAACCTGTTCATGTTGTCACCAAACACAGTTTACATCCTCCTAAGCATCAAGCTATTTTCAAGCCTCCTCTCTGTGATCTAGACCCATGATGAACCTCAGTCTCAAATCGCCACACTTGGAGGAATCCCATCCCACACACAAGCGAGGCTGCTTTTGCTCCATGCTTTTCGCTCTTGGATGACAAAAATTGTCATTTTCATAAGGGAAGTGGGGTGTGTGTGTGTGTGTGTGTGTGTGTGTGTGTGTGTGTGTGTGTGTACGTGCATGGAATTCAGAGGTTGACCACAGGTGGAGTACGTTGCACAGTAACTCCCCACTTATTTACTGAAGCAGGGTCACTTGCTGGACCTGGTGGTTCCTGGTTTGGCTGGTTTAGCTAGCCAGCTTACTCAGAGGATCCCCTCTACCTCTTGAGTGCTGGGATTATGGGATTACTTGTGTGAGCTACTCCAGCCATGAATGTGAGAGCTAGAGAGCCCGACTCCTGTTATGACACACGTGCTTAATCTACTGAGCCATCTGTAGATGTCTACAGAACCAGTCTTAGGGTCTGCTTTCTAACTAAAACCAGGGTCAACAACAGGACTATGAAGCCAAAGACAGATTCAGTCCATTTTATAAGATCCAAACACTTGGAAAATCTTGCTGTGTCACCACCTTCCTGTGGTGCCCTCTGGTCCATTTCAACAGCACTGCTCTACAGTTAACCCTTTCCAGGCTTGCTTTCTTCACTGCCCATGGTCTCCTGAATGCCTTTCTTGCTGAGGCCTCTACATGTTTAAACAAATACTGCTTTTCTAAATCTGATCTAAAATAAGCACTCCTTTTTAACATTATCTTTTAGAATTGATATGAACAACTCTGTATCTGTCATTTTTATTCTCTTTTTTTATTGAAAACAAACTCATATGTTTTGATTTTTGAAAGTTTTATTGAAAGTGGAGAAGTCATTTTCTTTCTCTCAAAGAAATCATTTCATTTTTTTTGCCCCAATGCTTTACTCTAAAGACCTTATTCAAACTGTCCACAACCCTTAAATCTTATATAGTGAGTAGTAAAACTTATGAGTAGAGCTTTCCAGAAAATTCCAGTTGTAAATACTGAGATTTTTGTCAAGACCTGGGAACTGACAATTAAGATTGAGGAAAATGAAGAGTGATGTAAACACCTGAACCACAGAAAAAGGAGATTAAGCAAATAGATACTCGATTCTCACTTGGAAGGAATTTGCCTCAAGGTGAGCAGTCCAACTATTATTACTGCCTCTTTAATTCTCTGAGGGTTTCAACATCTATCTTTGTATAACACTGTTTTAAGAAAAGTTAAATCTCTGTTTTTTACATGACTCTGTATGAATATTCGTGGATATAATACTACATAATTGGTTTTGGGTATTGTTATTCCGTGATTTTTCTTCTAAGACCAAATTTATTAAAGTGGCATACTCTAAGTGACCATAGTTTTCTTTTCCATCTGATCAACAATGAAGGCTTTTCATGGGCCAGCTGACTGTTATGTGTTAGTGTGCTGCAGTATGTGACAATTGTATTGTCATCCTAATGAGTAATGAAATGAGATGGTGGACATTCTATGTATTAGGAGAGATACTTTAATAAATGTCTAGGCCTTTCAATCTACTGTTTTAATGGCATCTTCTGTCACTCAAATGGTCTTACTATATTACAATTATAAGATATTCCATAACCATTGAATTTAGAAATAATATCTGTGATGTGTACTTACTAGGCTCCAGCTGAGGGTCATGGTCCAGTTCCCCCTTCACTTTGTGGGGGGAAAAAAGAAAAAAAAAGTTCATAGATGGGAGGCCACAGGTAAAAGAAAACTCTAGAAATTGCTATTCCTATGTGAACAAATCAATCCTAATATATACAAGATAAACTGGAATCATAAACTGTACCAATTACAAACCACCTATTCTCCAACTTTCTGTTCTGACTGGCCAGTTGTGTGTGTGTGTGTGTGTGTGTGTGTGTGTGTGTGTGTAAGAGAGACATTGCATTGGTGCATATTCAAAGACAAAATATATTTTTATACAGAAAGAGAGTTCTTCTTGTGAGGCCAGTCTTATGCTCAATATGGGACTAAATAGATCCATGTTATTTAGAAAATTGTTTATCAAGAGAACTAGTCTGATCTAAACTATAAAATACAGTCGTGTAACAGTAATGTTTTATAGTCCAACATGTTCTGATGCATTCTTATTTGATTCTGCTGCTGTATCAACATCACAGAGTGTACTTACATAAGCCTAAGTGCTATATATGTCAATCACTCAACATTGGCCTCCAAATACCTTAAGAGACAGAGTAAACATGAAACAGAAGAGGAAGAGGATACTCCCTATTAACAGAGCACTATTTTACTGGATACATTTTTGTTACCAGGAAAAAAAAACACACACAAACAATGTAAAGATACAGTGCAACGACGGAACCAACTGGTAGCAGAGACATTTATTAGTCTTATCAGCTATCATGTACAAACATATAATTGTATTGATGGGCTTTTGTATCTCATGCAATTCAGTAGATGTGTTTATGTGGACATCACCACAAATCTATGAATAATGCATTGTGCTGAAGTGTTCTGGAATCTACAACCTCTCTGAGAGATTAGAACTTTTTTTTTTTCTCCAACCAAATCTTTTACATCATCTTTGTTTATTTATTCTATAGTTGACCAAAACATCATTGGAAAGAACATAACTGTAGATGATCTGATATTTCTGAGTTCCTATGTTCCTATTCATTATTTTTTGGTACATCAAAGCAATAGGTTGCCTTAACCATACTTCAATTACTTTTACATTTTATCAAAATATCAGAGTGTATAAACCTTCAATAAGACACTAAAAATTGATTATGCAAATACAGGATCCACAGGAAAAAGAAAGAATTAGTTTTAAGGAGAAATATCTTTTATTTCCCCTTCAGTTCAAATTTGGGGGGTGGGAGGATTCATTTATTGTTCTCTCTATATCAACCCAGAATCACACTTTGCTGGCAGTGTTTAAAAATTAATTGTTCAGATAAAAACTTATGCATGCTCCTGGCATAGTTAACAAGAAGCCATTCAAACACTTAGTTAACTTAGTGAAAAAAGGTAAAAATTGACATAAATGTTGAATCAAAGGAACAACATTCCCTGCCACTACCTAGTGAATATCAGAAGATGTCCTATTGAGTAGTTTAGCCTTTGAAGGGATTCTGTTTATTTTTTATCAGCCATCAACCTTCTTATAGAAGTTTCTGATACTTTCTGTCTTTGATGTTCAGGTGTTCTTCACAACAGGACTGTTTCTTTTTCCTTTTACTACATATTTTTAGCTTGACTCCACTTAAAATGAACACTGTGTAATTAATCAACAGGCAGGTGATTAATTAAAGAAATCTATGAGGAACTGGGGATGAGGAGAAAAGATTCCTTAGAGGGTTAGAAATTAAAGGAATCTGATTCTCAGTGATATCCAGTTTTCTCTTCTACACAGAGAAACCCTCATGTTTTCTGTACAATGTGATGTTAGAAAAATAAAAAGAGAAATTCTCAGGAGTAAAAGACTACTGATAGAACAATAGCAAATGTTCCCGGCCTCCTTGGCAATATTCTGGATAGGAAATTTCATCTCCTAATGAAAAAAAAAGACTCTTTGATGGATTAATATTTAAGAGAAATATTCTGATCATTGCAAAAATCAGTGAAGATGAAAAATGTGAGCAGGTAATTGAATAGGAAACATTTATATGGCAGTGAAGCTGTGCTGGCAAAAAATTATTATTAAAGTAACCTTTTATTTAATATATCATCACTTATAAGATGTGCTTTGTAAAATCTCAACTTGGAAGGACTTCCTTTTTAATCGCGTAAAGTTTTGGCAACTCATTTTATTAAAGGATTTTGTCACTGAAACTGAAGGTAGTTTAAGGTCCATAAATTTAAATGAACTTCAGAGACCACACAGGCAAGCATTTTATACCATAGGGGATTTTCAAATAATTACAGTGATGGACAGTATATAACCATCCTTATGAGCAGGACTTAACAATTTTTATATTTTGTGTTTAATGCAGCTCCAGTGCACATAAAGAGAAAGAAATGCTGAAAAGCAAACCAAGAATAAGCCACAGGAAATTATATAACACACGGTCACAAACAAGGAATCCATTTTTTAAATCTATATTTATGTCAGAAGGAAATAGTGTTAGTTCATCACCACAGACACTTGGGAGCAAAGACAGGGCTAGGGGCTAGAATACTTTGCACCCATTCACTCTGCTGCAGTATATTAACCCTCTTCAGCTGGACATTAGGTTAGAGTGCAGATTACACTAATTTACATTCAATATTTTTATTAGCAGTAACTACATTTGATATTTATGCCTGGTCATAATGTTAGAAATTAGACAGTCTGAAAATGCTGCAGTTACACTGTTCCTTCAAGCTGTCAACACATCTCTCCTCATTTTTCTTTCAGTCATTCCGATGCTAGGTAAGAGTGAGTATATATCTATATTGACACTGTAGTCAATAGTCCATGTATGCTGATTTTCATTTCCATCAAACACAATAGTCTCCATACATATAACAATAAGTGGAGAGACAGTGAGTATGTGATTTTTGTCTTCATTGAATATATTTCCACAGTTATTTCTCAAACTACCCCAGAGTGCAGGAACTTGAACTCAGTAGTTGAGAATGATTGCCAAAACTTTTGTTGCTGAGCTCTACCTATAGCCTCCAACACATTACTCGATTTTGAAGTGAGGTGTATTCCTTCATCTTTATAGCTTAGTGATGTCATGTAAGCCTCTCAAAAATAATTCATGTAAAAAATAAGGAAACATTCATTTATTTAACATTTTAATTAATTTTTACAAATAGTAAATGTTATAAATCATAATGAAGGTAGAATTTGGATGGCAACAATCATGATAATACTACTGAAATAAAGGTGTTTGGAAAACCTTTCCTTGCATATGACCACTTGAGACAAGGGATGGAGATAAAATAATACAAACTCTAACTCAAACTAACAAGACACAGAAGTTAAGAGATCAGACAGGAAGGGGCACGTGCAGAGAAAGAATGTAGCATAATTGAAGAGAAGCCCCAGAGACCCAGGCTTCCTCACTAATCCTTCCCATTTTAGGTCAAATTAGAGAGTAGAGCTCTGAATTTGCTGGGGTGGCCAAGGGAGGAGAAACTTCAGAAACCGACAATGAATCCTGAAGGATCCCATGTCTTGTAATTAAAAAGGGACTCAGAGTGAAGGATGTTCAGAGGTTAAGACTGAGTATGTGGCAAGCAGTAGAACCAAACTAAATCAAACAAACTAGATCAGAGAGGAAAATTCACCTTAGTTTTATTTTCTTGTTTAAGATAGGTCCTTACTATGGAGTCCTAGATAATCTGGATTTTACTAGGTACCCCAGACTAACATTTAGTATCAACAATTCCCATGTTTCAGCTTTTAAAGTATTTAGACTACAAGCCTAAACCACCAGGTATGGCTAGTTTCCTCTTGAGAAAACCAGAGCAACATTTACATTCTTAATATAATCTGGTATTTTTCTCTCTTGGTTTGTAATTCCTGCATAACTCATACTTATCTTAATGCATGGTAAAATGTACAAAGGTCTCTCAATTAAAATCCTGGTTGTTGTATAACGTAAAACTAAGGAAACACACAATCTCATTTATATTTCCAGTATTTTATCAAATCATCTTTTATACTTAGTTGGGAAATAGCAAGTGTCATTTCATCATAGATATGTGATGGAATATAGTCCATTAGAAAAACATCTTTCTCATTGGCCTTCCATAGCATTTAAAATGTCTTCTTACATAGTTGTCTCGGCCACATATTTGTTAGTATACACAGTGCTTTAATTCATATAACCTGAACCTGACCCTAACACAAAAATATTTTTTCTACCTAATGGAGTCATTAATTTTCCTAATTCCCATTAGTCTTTTCTTTTCGCTCCCCATTCCTGATAGTTCCATTGAAAAGGTTGTGAGTACATTTTTCTTCCTGGAAACAGAAAACAAAGGAATTTTCCTTGAGAACATAATTGCTTTCTACTGTGGTTTCATACCCACAGTCACATCTATGTGTAATCCCAAGATAGTCTCTCTAAACTGACCTCTACAGACAACCACAATGAGAAGACACGTTCACCACTGACATTTTCCCGTTCCTTCCCAGATAGCCACACTGTGTAAAAGACTCACATGTTCTAATAGCTGTGGCTAAATTTGTACAGTAATTAATTATACTCATTGCTATGGCGTGGGTGGTAACTTTATTCAAATTCTTATTGTCAACAATCTGTTAAGTAAGAGGTTTTAAGTCATTTGGCCAACACAAGAGGATAATTCAACAACCAGGCATTGTAGGGCCCAGACATTTGTTTTTGAACTGCTAGTGGCTTGTGATAGGATGATTTCAAATGCTTGACAAAGAAAAAGTAATATTAGGATGACATTCTCACCTCACCATAAAGATGGAATTTAGAATCCTTCTGATAGTTCATCAGTCCTTATTTAATGATGTGATATAAATATCAGCAGATCATAAATTCCCCAAGCACTCAAATGTCTTGACTCAAACAGTTAGCTATAACTATCACACATTCCTTTTGAAATAAATACTTTATTTATGGTTTGTATAGGAGGTTAAGAACAGCATGGTAATACATAGGTGGTGCTACCACATTAAGGTACCACTTTTCCTGTGCTTTGCCTTTAGCCAGAAATCTACACATAGGTTTACTCAATTACTGAAGCCGTGTTCACAACTTCCTGTTTAAACTGTTTGCCTTCGGCCAATATATGGAGACATTCTTTTGAAGACTCCAGAGGAGATGTTGAGTGTCAACAGCTGTCACCAGAATCGGGTCCTAGTTAAATATTGTAAAGTAAAGCTATGGAGATCTTCAGATTTGGTCACAGCAGTGACCTCTGGCAGTCTTCTGAAGACATGAAAATACAAGATCACTATAACTTGGTTTCATTTTTAGGACAGGTGGCTGAAGTGATATTGTAATAGAACCAAAGCTTAAAGTTTCCGAAGGAAAAATGCACACAGGCAAAAAAAAAAATCTATATGAGAAACACACAATTCATTTCTCTGAGGGCACGTGAGCAAAATTAGTTTCATAGTTCTGACATTGTGTTATCTGTCATGCATCAGACCTCCCTGGACACAAGGCTGCAGCTATCCATGATACTATACAGGACGATCTTTTTCTTGCAATGCTACAAGCTAACAGATGTGGGCTTTGTTCAGAAAGTGCAAGAATTTTAAACTCACTTTACAAGCAATTGTCTCTTTTGGACCATGTGATTTATACAGATGACTATCAGTTTTATTTATTGCACATACTCTGCAGAGATGAAAACTAAAGTTAAAATGTGACTAATATACATTGTGCATCATTGGAACAAACTAATAAACGTTATACATCACTGTAGAGGTATTGGCAATTGAGATACCATCTCATTTGCCAAATCATGATTATTTATTTATTTACTTTGTGATTTAAAAAAAAAGGCAGAGGCATTTTATTTTGATCTAGAGAAAAACAGAAGTGTCATTGTAGACTGCTTAATTTGAAAGTAACATAGTTCAAGAAGGTCTCATAAGAAGTCTTGCAGTAAACCCATCAGAGACCCAGTATTGCTACTTACCAGTTAGGTATCTGTTCTTCCAAGGTCTTTAAATATACCTTCTCACATGCTTGAATACTGAACTTACCAGTTCAATGAGCCAATGAAACAGTGTGGCAGCAATGACAAGCTATTGTGCTATGGATTTTCAGTAGTTAAATTTCTCTTCCTTTTTTTTTTATGTCAAGAATCGTCTGTTACACTGTGAAGATTAATAACCCTACATGACAAGTGATCATTTCAAATGTTAAGCATCACTGATAAGCTAACCATCTGATGACTGGAACAAGTTTATGGGGAGAAGGCATTCTCTGTCACAGACCACTGATGCAGTAGATATGCAGATCATTTGGTTTCAACTCCCTAGCTCCTGCACATGTTCACTAGAGTTGCCTCAGAGAAGAGAAAGCAAAAAGCAGTGAGTGAACTCCATGTCCAAATCATTTATCACCTATTTAGAGATATGAAGACAGTGAAGGAATGTAAGTGACTATTGTTTCGTAGAGAAAATGCTGACTTTATGAAGTTGTTTCAAAACCTACCCAGCAATTAATTCTGAAAGGCATTGTTCTGTATATGATCCTGTATTTTTGTCCCTCTGGAATGACCAAGCTGTGATTACTTAAGCACAGTCCTTCTTAAAGTATATTTCTTCCCTACACAAAGACTATAGGCAACTAAGGAATGCTGAGAGTAAGACAAATCATCTTCCTCTGGAATGAGCATACCAAATGATTATGCAATACCAAATAGTCAGCCCTGAAAACATACATACAACTAACATTATATAAACCAAGCAGATTATATTTAGGATATATATATATGTGTATTAAGAATAATCCATGAATTTGAAAGAGAGCAAAGAGGGGTTCAGGGGAGAATTTGAAAGAGGAAAGGGGACGGGGAAAAGGATGTAATTATGTTACAACTCCCCAAAGTAAAACAATTCTTTTCTTTTTTTAAATATAGGAAGATTTAAAGAAAAAAAAGTGGATCTTCAGACCAGCAGCCTCAGTACCATCTAAGAACATATTGAAAGTTCATGATTCATAGGAATCAGGGAGAACAAATTATAATGAAATTTATAGCCTCATCTCAATTTTGTTGTGACTTAAAACTATGATAATAACAGTACTTTAAAAAATGCATATTCTCATAATCTACCTCATATCTACTGAATCAGAAACTTTCAGGGGAGTAACATCACTCTATAATTTAACATCCTAATCAGCAAACTCTGAAGCATATCACAGTTCAGGAATCACTGATCTTTAGCAGCCTGAAGCAAACAAGGCGGGCAGTAGGTCTACTTTCAACCCATGAGCTTCCTACTAGAAAGCAGTCACGAGTATCTTATCGACTTCATTGGAATGCCTACCAGAAAAGCAAAAAGACACATAGAAATCCACTTTCCTGCTTTTGCCAAGAACCCATGTGGATCATGATAAAAAAAAAAAAAGATGATCCAAGTTTTATCTATGCAAACTGAAAGATACTCAATGATGTGGTATGGGATTATATGAGTTCCTACAAAAGAGTCAGTGATTTTTACAAGAAATCCAATGCATCAGTGGTGACTATTCCACCTCAAGTTTCAGGAATCCAGATTGCTTATATCTTGTGAATAGACGAGATTGTCCTGAAAGAATAACATGACACCACTCATACTTTATTGCCAAGAAACTAGTAAGCTAAGTATGCCAAATTCATGGGAGGGTATGGGAGTGTTGGTCTATGATTGATCAATCAACTGGTTACCATGCTGCTAGATGGGGCTAATGAGGGAAGAATAAGACATGTAAGAGGATAAACAACAATCTCCATCTAAACCATCTGAAAATCCTATATGTATGAGTAGTTTTTTAAAAGTCAACTGAATAGTTCAAAATAGACCCTGACTGATATATTCACATGGGGAATTGAATGGAGATGTTGGTGTATATAAACACTTTGATAATATGAAGAAGTATTAGCAACAGAGAAAATAATGTTAGATAGACATCATTCTGAGTGCTGGGATTAAAGTCATGTGCCACAATGCCTGGCCTATTATTTTTCTTTTATGGTTTTTCAACACAAGGTTCCTCATTCTACTGATATAAAAGGTATATCTATATCAGAGGTATAGAAAATATGCATTAAGTGGCATGGAAATGGACTTCAGTGTTTTCAATTCAAACTATAATTTTGAGTTCTTGTTACATATGTAGCACTATGCTAGATAAAAGGGTGAGCACACACAGACTACTGTATTTCAGATAACAGTAGTAGGAGATGAACAAAACTGAAACTCTGTGCCCAGGTGGAAAGTTTAAATGTGATTACATTTTAATGCTCTCCTTTGTTTCCTGTGTTTCCATGACAGGTATGCCTTATTTCATAGTCATTACTATAGCAAATGTGCTTTTTGTTACAAAACAAAATGCAAATAGAGTACTAAAAATTAAACTACTGAATTAAGGAGAGACAGAAAAAAAAACAAAGGTTTATGAGGGACTCCTTTAAATAAACATTTATAAAATTCCAAGATGTGGCTTTGAGCCAATATAGATTTACTGAAGATTTTTTTTTGCAATCTATATGCAATCTTATGCATATATGCATCTAAGTATGGTATTTTGAAAACTTAAAACTGAGCATTTTTCCAGGCCACTAAAAATTCTTTCTTCAAATCAAATAAAGATATGCTATGTTCTTCACATTGAATTTATTAAATAATAAATAAATTCTTCAATAAATGATATTTGAAGGTTATTGAGATTCTTGTAACAAGATGTCTCCTTTATAATTAGATGTTCTAGATTGCAGTTTTATTTCCAAGATAATTGAGTTTTATTTTTCCACTATTGTTGAGTAATTTGTACAAACTTAGCATTCTTTCTCCTACTACCACCTTGGATACGTGGGAAGATATTTAAGACATTTAAAATCTTGTCCCATATTTTAATTTACTCCATATTGATGAACAAAAGCAACTTAGCTAGGAAAATGCTTATTTTAGCTTATAACTTATTGTAATGAAAGAAAGTCAGGACAGGAAGTCAAAAACGGGAACTTGGAGGTAGGAACTGAAGAAGAGGCCATACAGGAATATTCCTTCTTGGTTTACACCCCAGCAGTCACTCAGTTTACCTTTTAAGGTAACCTAGACCCCCTGTCCAGGTATGGCACTACTTCAAACAACCTAGACCCTACCATATCAATCACTAATGGAAAAAAAGTCTCCCATAGGTCAGTCTTATGGTAGCATTTTCTCAGTTGCAAATTCCCTCTTCCCAGATAACTCTACCTAAAGTCAAGTAGCTGAAAAACTAAACAGCATTACCCACACGCATGAGAAACAGAATTCCACCTCCAGAACAAGTGTTTAAAAAGCCAGGAATAAGGTTCTTTAAATAAAGTTGCCTGCTAAGTTTCATTCCAGGGACCCATATCACTTGGAAGAAGGAAAGAACAGACTACCTCAAGCTTCTCTCTTACCTCCACAGACATACTGTAACATGTACACATATACACACAAGTTACTCCCACATTTAACTCTAGCTGATGACCTCTAAAAAGAGGAATATGTGTTCTTTTCATGTAAACATATAAGAAGCCCATTTGTCTTCTTAGCTAGATGGCAGACAGTGACGTAGCCCCTGCCAATGGCAAACCTTGCCAAAGGAAGGAGAAGTCTCTGTCTGAGATCGAAAAAAGAAGAGAGTCATCTGATTGGCCAGAAGCACATTTTGTACTCTGCCAAAACACTATATAGTGTGGGCCTTCCTTCTTTTGTCCCATAGCCACCCTGCACTGGGACTTCTGATTGGTAGTCATAATTCTACCTTCCAAGTGAGTCTAATGCTGGTATGAGATGGTATGATCCTCCCCAGAGTCTTAAATAAAGAGAGCCCTGGGTATTTGTTGCAGAATTAGTGGGAATTTCTTCTGTGGGAAGAAAATAACTAACTGGGGATTCTTAGAGTGGGAAATAGAAAGGATAGAAAGTGATGATCAGGAAATGAGATATTAGTGATCTCAAAGTATAGAAGAGACGGTTACATGGAATGGAGGTAGATATTGGAGTCTAGAAGGTAACAATCTCCACTCCATTAAAATAAATCAATATGAGGCTGGTAAAATGGCTTTGTTAGTAAAAAAACACCTGCTGCCAAGCATGGACAACCTGATAGAAGGAGATTTAAAAAAATCCCTCTCTTTCCCTGTCTATTTTACACACACACACACACACACACACACACACACACACATACAGGGAGAGAGAGAGAGAGAGAGAGAGAGAGAGAGAGAGAGAGAGAGAGAGAGCTTAATTAATCAATGTATTTGTAATGTGTAAGGAAGTCTTGCAAAGGTGGTAGGAGGTGTTTGCTTCAGTGTGCAGAGCTGAATTAAGATGGGCAAACACAAATGTGTATCTCCATCGGCCCTGCCCATACTACTTACTTTCATTCCTGCTGCTCTGACAAATACCCTGACTAGAAGCATCTTATTGTAAGGAATGATTCACTTGGTCTACAATTCAAGGTCACAGTTCATAATTGAGGCAAAACAAGGCAGGAAGTCAAAGCAGGCCTGCATTCCACTCCTCACAGCATCACCACAGATCAAGAAACTCACTTCACAGACAAGAAGCATTTCAGAAAACATGGAGGACATTGCCTGTTAAAAGGCAGACAGGCTTATGCTTTTCTTAAACAAGACCACCTGCCTAAAAATGGTGCCACCCATATAGGTTAGGGCCACAGAGAAGTTCCCAGTCTGATACAGGCAATTCTTTACTGAGATTCTTTTCCCAGATATGTTTAGGTTGCATCAATTTGAAAACCATTTCTACTGGTGGAAACGTTCAATTTGGTAACTCAGAAGAAAAAGATGCATGCGTTGCTTCAAGGCTGCTCAGTTTACATTTGGGCCCCACCGTTGCTAAATATTTAGCTGAAAATATCTAAACTGTCAGATTCAAGCAGAAATGCACAGGAACACAGTCAGAGAATACCGCATCCCCTGGCTTGAAAAAAATAAAACCTTGATTTCACATCACCATTTTTCTCAAGTCTGTTTGCTGAAAAATTCTGAAGCTAAACACAAACCCAGCCTGTTGCTTCTTCTCGAGAACATTAATTGTCTCCAATCGCTGTTCTAGCATCTGTTTCACAGTTTGACAAGTGCACTTATCTTCTTTTCCCCTTCATATTTTGGTAAAAATAATGAATAAATTACAGGGGAATGACAAATGTGTTGATAATCAAGACGAAACACAAATGAAGTGGAAGAGGCTATATTTCTTTGCAGAGTTGTAAATTGCTTTCTTTTCTTGTGCTCTGACATGCCTGACTTAGAAACTAAAAATACCACCACATGGGAAAATTAGCAGAATTGTTCCAACAGAAAGTATTCTTCACAGATAAGATAAGTATGCAGGATTTCATTCTGCTGTTGTGTATTTTATTTGTCTCGTAATCGGGATATTCCCAAAGAGAGGAGATCCAAGGGGCTTAGATGGCAATGAAGCCACCATATATGACAGTCGAATCATTTAAAATAATTGTTAAAATTTGGGGGGAATTTTGAGACTGTACAACTGAACAAATAAAAACAACAGCAACAACAAAATACACCATGAGGTACTCAACCCAGGACATCAGTCTATGAGAGCTATGAGTTCTACACTGAGTGTGAGGAGACATTGATTCAAGTTTTAGCTCCTCCCCAGAGATGTCCCATGAAAACACTCAACACTGATATCATAGAGTCTTCAATGAGTGCAGTCCAGAACCTTATCAGTAATATATGAAAGGCTGTTCCAACTAGTCTGCATCCTGAGTTGGAGCACCTTGACTAGAACTTACAGGAGTATTCCCAAATTTTCCTTTCTTTCTCACTGCATTCCATTTAATATACAAGGGGTCAGCTTTCTCAATTTAGCACAAGGCACACTGTTTCCAATACTGGGTGTCTTCAGACATATGGAACCCAGAAAAGTAAAAGAATCAGATAGATGAGTTCTTCAGACCCTTAAAGCTCAAACATACTACCTCTATTTTTGCCTTTTAGGTTTTTTCTTCTTCTTTTAAGGATTCATTTTAATTTTTAATTGTTTGAGAATGTCTTATTTGAGTGCTGTATTTACATCATAGCTACTTCTTCTTTTCCCACCTCTGACTTCTCCAGTGTTCCCAAACTCTCTCTCAATGCCATTTCCTTGAGTCCACATTACTAAACTTAAAACCAGAAAAATAAGCTCAGAACATATGAAGTTGACAAAACTTTGGCATACAGCATGCATGTGATTGTGATAGGCACATTTTATAGTCAGCCAAGGGAAAGATCTTCTCACAAAGAAAAACTGATCCTTCCCATGCACCTCCATTTACTGTACACATGGTTAAATACTTGTTTTCTGAATGGATTTCCAGAGACAGCTAGGATAAATGTAAATAGCATTGCTTGAAAACATGAGTCCCACTTTACATATGCAAATATGTGTTGAAGCTAAGCTTCCCTGTCTTGCATGGATAAACTACATCCCCAGGGATTTGAATGGAGAAGGAGATTTCTAAAGTAGCAAAAAGGAGCAAACAAGTAATTAAGAATTTTTTGTGTTCTTGGAAAATTGACACATCCCATATGTGGGAAATTACCACTTCATAAATATATGATGCAGTTACCACCATATGGGCTGTTTAGATACAACTATTAAGATGCAATTAAGTGAAGATTTGAGATGAAGAAGTGAATATGATATTTGATCTCAGATGTAAATTATGTTACTATTTAATTTTTGTATTGATTTGGCCAATTTTCCTATTCCTCATATACTACCTTTTTATAAAAAAAAAAAGTAAAATATTAGCATTAAATTATAGCACGAATCCTAATTGGTCTCAGTAAAAACCCAGAGCCAGATATCGGGGTAAATGCTGAAAGATCGTAGAAGCACAGCAGCCAGCCACTCGTTTCTACCTCTACCGAATCCTTAGCCGGAAAGAGGGGTTTCTGTCTGATAAAGCCAGCCATATCACTTCCTGTCTCCATCTTCCCAGTGCTGGGGTCAAAAGTGTGTGCCACCACTGCCTGGCTTTGTTTCTCTTTTAGACTGGATCAATCTTGTGTAGCCCAGGGTGACCTTGTACTCCTGATCTTCCAGGTTCCTCTTCCCAAGTGCTGGGATTAAAGGTGTGTGGCACCACTGCCTGGCCTCTATGGCTAACTAGTTGTCTTAGCTCTGCACTCTGATCCTCAGACAAGCTTTATTTGTTAGATCACAAACAAAATATCACCACATTAAATTGAGTTAAAATTCAAACATATATGTTCTATGTACCTTTTATTTTGGAGTTTAAAATTCCCAATTTTTTTTTTTTTGCTTTAAAAAATTATAGGACAGTGGATTTTGTTTACATGAAATTCTGTCTTCATCTAATGAACTAATAACATCATTTTATCATCAGATACAAATATTAAGACATTATGAATTCTAGTAATGGTATATTAAATATATGTAAAAATACTAATATTTTCTTTTACTGTTTAACAAACTTATTTAACGTGAATATTTTATATCAAGAGAAACTTAGAGAACACTAAGGCAATTGTTTTCTTTTTCATATTTTATTCATGTTTATTGAAAAAAACAACAGAAACAGGCCTTAAGATAAGGAAAAGACAGAAAAGAACTGGCATCTCAGCTCTAATTCCAAAATCAGTGTCAAATGTGTGTGAACATTTCTCTTTTTTCCCCTTTTATTGAAAATAACTTTTTCCCCTTTAATAATATATCCTGATTATGATTTCCCCACCTTCAACTCCTCCCAATTCTTTCCCCTCTCCACTCCCATATGGATACACAACTTTTCTGTTTCTCATCAAAAAACAAAAATGCTTCTATGGGATAATAATAAAACAAAACAAAGCAAAATGAGATAAAACCAAAACGAATATATCAGAATAAGACAGAACAAACAAATTTAAGGAAAAGAGGCCTCAAAAAGGCACAAGAAGCAGAAATAGATGCAGAGTCCCACTGGAACGCACATTCGGGAATCTCATAAAAACACTAAACTAGGAGACATAATATATACTCAAAGGACTCTCTTTCTACCTCCCTTTCCATGGGGTTCCCTAAACCAAAGGGGTAGAATTTGATGGAGACATCCTTTTTAGGGCTGAGTATCCTAAGGTCTCTCACTCTCTGCATAAGGTCTGGCTGTGGTTCTCTGTATTTGTTCCCATCTGCTGCAAGAGGAAGCTTCTCTGATGATGGCTAAACAAGGCATTTATCTATGACTGTAGCAGAGTGTCATTAGGAGTCATGTTACTGCTGTGTTTTCTTTTCTTTCTTTTATAGAACAGCAGTATTTGGTTTTACCCTAGGCCCCTGGGCTTTCTAGTCTCTGGTTCTTAGTTACCTGAGCAGTGTCAAATATGGTCTCCATCTCAAGGAGTAAACCTTGAGAAAAATTGGATATTGGTTGGTTACTCCCACAAGCTTTGAGACACCATTCCAGTAGCATATCTTTTAGATAGGAAACCATATTAGATCAAAGTGTTTATGGTTGACTTGGTGTTTATGCTTCTCTTTTGGTAGAGTGCATGTGCAAAGTACCCTCCTGTACCAAACTAGACTTGGTCAATGAGATGTTGAAGGCCATGGTCAATGAGATGTTTAAGTGCTGTCTACAGCAGTGGGGCCTTGTTATCAGTTTGTGGAGATTAACCAATAGTCTTGGCAACTGCCTGGGTTGATTGTGGATTTCCATGGGACTCTTTTGGCCAAAAATTGAATTAGGTATAACTCAACCCAGATACTGAAATCTTTATTTTGTGACTAGAGTTGTCTAGCTGGGCCTCTGACTCCCCTGTTATTTGGAGATTTCATTTAGATATCCTTCATATATGTATATATTTTAAGATTTTACTATATTAAGTATCTATACTGTGCCTCAAATGGCACTTAATTTTATCTATCTCTCCCTGCATTCCTTCCTTGCCTCTTCTTCTCTTTCCCTCTCCAAGTAATCTACCCATTCCAGCCTCCCAATGATAAATCATAGCTATCTATTCTAGCTCCCGCTAAGGGATCTGCTTCTCCCCAATCCCTTACTCTATACCTAATTTTTGTGATTCTATGTATTGTAGCTTGGTTATTATTAACTTAATAATTCACTTATATGTGGATATTAGATATCCACATATAAGTCAATACATGCCACAATTGGTTTTTTGGGTCTGAGTTACCTCACTTTGGGTGTTTTTTTTTTCTAGTTCCACACATTTAATTGTGTGTTTCATGATTCATTTATTATCAACTGTGTAGTATTCTACTGCATAAATGTACCACATTTTCTTTATTCATTCATCTGTTGAGGGACATTTAGGTTGTTTCCAATTTGTGCTTATTATGTATAGGGCAGCAGTGATCATAGTTGATCAAATGTCTCTGTGGTCGAATGAAGCATCCTTTGGGTATATGCCCAAGAGTGGTATAATTAGATCTTGATCTAGATAGATTCCCATTTTCCTGTGGAAATGCCAGAAAGATTTTCATACTGTATGTGCATGGTTTTTGCAGTGCCACTACCAATGTATGAGTGTTTTTTCTCCACATCTTCACCAGCATGAGCTGCCATTTGTTTTATTAATCATATCCATTCTGACTGGTGTAAGATTAAATCTGAAAGTAGTTTTGTTTGTTGTTTCCCTGACGACTAAGGATCTTGAGCATGTCTTTAAGTGTTTCTCAGCATTTGAGTTTCCTCTTTTGAGAATTCTATGTTAAGTTCTATACATCATTTTTTAATTATTTTTTCCTTGAAATCTAGTGGGGTTTTTTGAGTCCTTGATATATTTTGAATATTTGCCTTCTATTAGATGTATACTTGATAAAAAAAAAACTTTTCTCATTGTGTAGGTCACCACTTTGTACAAATATCAGTGTCCTTTACTATACAGAAGTTTTCCAACTTCTTGAGATCCTATTTATTAATTGTTGATCTAATAATGTTCATTTTTTGAAAATCTTTTCTTGTTACAATGAGTTCAAGGTTATTCCTCACTTTTTCTTCTATTGGGTTCAGTTTATCTTGTCTTATATTTAGGTCTTTGGTGTATTTGAAGTTTAATTTTCTGCAGGTTGATAAATATGGATCTCTTTATGTTCTTCTTGTTTTTTTTTCTTTATGTTCTTCTATATTCAGCCATCCAGTTTAACTAGCACCATTTGTTAAAGATGTTTTTTTTTCTTCCAGTGTGTATTTCTGAACTCTTTATCAAAAATAAGGTGTCCTTATGTGTATGAACTTATATCTGTGACTTCAATTCTATTTCATGGATCACTGTGTCTATTCTTGTACAGTGTAATACCATGCTGTTTTTATTACTATAGCTTTGTAGTAAAAATTGAAATCAGGACTAGTGATACCTCCCGCAGTTCTATTATCATTGAGGATATTTTAGCTATCCTGTTTTGTGTGTATATGTGTGTATTTCCCTATGAAGCTGAAACTCGTCCTTTCAAAGTCGGTAAAAAATTATGTTGGAAATTTTATGTAGTTTACATTGAATATATAGATTACTTCTGGTAAGATGATTATTTTTGCTGTATTAATCCTACTGATGCATGAGCCTGAGAGATCTTTCCATGTTCTGATATCTTCTTCAATTTCTTTCTTCAGACACTTGAACCTTTTATCATACCACTCTTTCACTTGATTGTTTAAAGTTACCACAATGTATTTTGTATTATTTGAGGCTATTGTGAAAGGTGTTGTTTCCCTGATTTCTTTTTTGGTACATATGCCATTTGTATATAGAAGGGTTATTGATTTTTGTGAGTTAATGTTTATCCAGCTGCGTTGCTGAAAGTTTATCCAGCGGTAGGAGTTCTATAGTGAGATTATTAGAGTCACGTATGTATATTATCATAGCATCTGCAAATCAGGTTATTATTCCTTTCCAATTTGTGTCCCCCCGGTCTTCTACATTTATCTTATTGCTTTAGCTGCTGTGGGATGTCCTGTATGCTGTAAAAAATATGGTGCTACGATTGACTGATAAATAAAATACTGATTGGCCAGTAGCCAGGGAGGAAGTCTAGGCGGGACAAGCAGAGAAGAGAATTCTGGGAACAGGAAGGCTGAGTAAGGAGATGCCAGTCTGCGTTCCAGGGAGCAACATGTAAAGGCAACAGGTAAAAGCATGGAACATGTGGCAACTTATAGATTAACAGAAATGGGCTGAGTATAAGTGTAAGAGGTGGACAATGGTAGGCCTGAGCTAATGGCCGAGCAGTTTAATTAATATGAGTTTCTAAGTGATTATTTTATAAGTGGTTGTGGGGTCTGTGGGGCTGGGTAGAACTGGAGAAAACTCCAGCTACATTTAGCTATATCTTAAAGTCCTATATTGAATAGATATGGAGAGAGTAGACAACCTTGTCATGTTTCTGATTCTGAGTTTTGGGGTTTGGGAATTGTTTTGAAATTCTCTCCTTGTAATTTGATGTTGGCTCTGGACTTGCTATAAACTACTTTTATTATGTTTGTGTATAGCAAAAGAAAGTTATCTTTGGTTGAGATCCAGTGGCTGCATAAAATACCATGGCAAGTTAGGGGACTGATTCATACCATCAGAGATGTCATGCAGTGAGCTAAATTAATCAGGCCCTTATTTGTCTACTCCCAGAAGATACGAAATATGAGCTTATACAGAAAAATGACAACCTACTATTTTCAGTTTTTTGCAACTTCTTGATTTGATCTGACCTTTACTTGTTATCTCAGTTCTCCCCTTGTAGAATGGGAAGTTTTATTCTCTGCCGTTACGTATTGGTAATATACAACTATATTATTAGTTTTGCAGGAGCTTTAGAGCTAAGATTTTGCCATACTTCTCAGAAAAGACTTTGGACATTTGAACATTAATGGTATCATAAAGACTAAGGATTATTTAAATTGACTAAATGTATTTTCCATTATGAGATGGCCATACTTATTGGCCAACAAAGAGTTTTCTTGCTTGGGTCAGAAATATCCTACAGGCTTACACTTTCTATGCCCAGTTCCCACCTTTTTAAAACTATTTTGAAAGCTCTGGAGACTTTAAAAGGTGGATCCTTTTGCAGAGACATTGCAAACTTGATCTCATAACAGCTACTGTTGCCTGTACTAGCCTGCACAATGCTGGATCCTTCAACAATCAGAGATGGATCTCAGAGGGGTGATGGGTCCCTACTGTTCCCTGTGGAACTATGGCAACTAATAGTTTCCATAGCATGGACAGTCACTGCCTTCAGTTGTGTATCAAAGAGTGAGCCTCCAAGGGATAATTCCAACCCATGTACAAACACTTGGTACAAATAAAATCAGAGAGCCACAAGACAAAATGGCATAAGTGTGGGGAAAGAAGCTAAGGTACCTCTAGGGAGGAGATAGTGATAACAAGGATAGGGGAGAGGTAAAGAGTGATAAAAAAAAGTGAGCATGAGAGCAAATTGAATGTAGTTTAGACATATATGAAACTGTCAAAGAACAAATTATTCTCTCTCTCTCCCTGTGTGTGTATGAGTGTGTGTGTGTGTGTGTGTGTGTGTGTGTGTGTGTATGAGTGTGTGTCTGTGTGTACATCTGAGTGTGTGTGTGGGGGGGGAGGTGATGGGATAGGAACAGGTCCTGACTGGTAGAAATAAGTCACTAAGAGTAGGCTTTTGAAGTTTATACTCACCCACCCTTGATCTAAGCCATATTCTCTGTTTTTGGTTGTTTGTTTTTGTTTTGTTTCTGGTACCATATAAGGTTTCTTCATCACATGTTCCTGCTCCAAGAGATTTCATATCTTCCCTGCTATGGTGGACTGAAACTCCCTCACACTGTGGGCCAAAATAAAACTTGCCTGTAAACTTCTCTTTGTCAAGTATTTGGGCACAGCAATGCAGAACTTCTGTAGCTAGAGTTTTCCTGCCTGGCCCACGGTCAGGATAAATCTCTTTCACCTGCCAGTCCCACAGCCACTCAGACCCAACCAAGTAAACACAGAGACTTATATTGCTTACAAACTGTATGGCCGTGGCAGGCTTCTTGCTAACTGTCCTTATATCTTAAATTAATCCATTTCTATAAATCTATACCTTGCCACATGGCTCGTGGCTTACCGGCATCTTTACATGCTGCTTGTCCTGGCGGTGGCTGGCAGCGTCTGGCCGCGTCTCCTTCCACCTTCCTGCTCTTTTTATTCTCTCTGTTAGTCCCGCCTATACTTCCTGCCTAGCCACTGGCCAATCAGTGTTTTATTAGCAACACATTTGCCATACAGAACATCCCACAGCAAACTTCTGTGAGGTATTTTGTCATAGAAGCACAAATAGACTGAGATACTCACAAAACCAACTCATCTATTGGATTGCCAGCAGTATTTGTTACCAAATAACAAAGAGATTCCCAAACTGCAAAGGCTTAAATAACATGTAAATTTTGTATTTTTATTTCATATGACATCCTTGGCTAGCACTACAATGCAGTCTTTTTTAACATTATTGTTGTATCTGTGGATGGAAGGCAGCTGCACCATTTTTGTTCTGGATCTCACTAGGAGATTAAGACATGCAAGGGACAAAACACCTATAGTAAAAGGACTTCCCTCCTAATGAATTTGACTTGACTTTCCATATGTCATTCTCGCTGGCTAGAACATGACTCCATGACTCACTTAAAAATCCAAGAAATGTAAGTATGGTCTCATCACATTGGGCATACTCCCCAGTGAATGCAGTGTGGAGATGCTAGGAAAAATGTCAAGCTTAAAATTCAATGTAATTTCATGTTTGAAATGGTACTTCTTTTCACTTTATGCTAAGATATCACTTAATTGGCTTTGCAGATAATTCATTGTAGCTCCTTCTCATTATCATTTGTTGGATTCTCCTACTCTATATTCATATTCTCCCAGGAACATTTCTGTCACTTTTCTTTCATGTAAACACCAAATCCAGCTCTGCTCACTAAGCAGGGACTAATTCCTTAGTTCCAAACACCAAATTTCTTTATTAATCTCAGATATATATCTTCTATACAAACTTGTGTGCACAGGTGCATGTGTTTGCGTGCACACACACACACACACACACACACACACGTATGCATGCAGGAACACAGACAAGCACACTGAACAAAGGATCTACTATTCAAAATCATCCCTTAATGCCTAACTGACAATTAATTCACCCTATATAAATAGATTTTGTTATTAGTTTATTTTCTCCTGGCTATGAAAAAAAAATCTGATAATAGCAATTTAAGGAATTCTACAGTCAGTCATGGTGGCAAAAATTCAAGATGTCCAGAGTCAGGAATCAGAGATCTGTGCTGATATTTTAATTGTGTTGAAATGTGATTATATTTGTATGTTAAAGTTTGCCTGGAGATCAGAGGTCACATAGCGAGCCATAAGCAGAAGTCCAGCGGTGGTAGCACACACCCTTAATCCAATCACATGGCAGGCAGAGTCTCTGTGTGGTCAAGGATACAGCCAAGCATGGTGACAGGAGCCTTTAAATCTCAGTACCAACCATAGAGACCTGGAGTTCTGTATAGATAGGCGGTGACGAGGAAGTCATGTGACTGGGCTTAGAGCCAATGAGAAAGTAGAACAGAAAGGCAATAAAAACAAAGGTTACACAGGGAAAAGCTCTCCCTGGGGAAGCAACTGAGGCGAGATGGTAAGATAAGGTAGTTGTGGCTCTTCACTAGTTCTCTGATCTCTTTGGCTATTACCTCTGTATTTGGCTCTGTGTTTCTTATTTCATAAGACTGTTTAGAAATTCGTCTACAGAGATCAATGAACACTTGTGCTCAGCTCATGTCGTCCTGTTTATTGAAACCAAGACTCCAGCTCATGGGATGGGCTACCCACAGTTAAGTTGTAGCTTCCTATCTTGAGTGGCCTAGTCTAGATAATCCTCTCCAGGCATGTGCATAGGCTTATCTCACAGGTAGTTCTAGATCCTCTCAAGTTGACAATTGATTCTGACTATTGTAAGTGTGCCATGCCATTTTAAACCTCTCAACTCCTACTTCACTAGTGACTTTTAACCCCTTGCCTGCCCCTCTATGTTTCAGCTCCTGTAAAATGAATTTTATTTAATCACATTTATAAATTTTAAGACATCCTTAATGCTTCTCTATCTGTACAATCCCATACCTAGAAAATTAATCTAAAATATCAATAATACAGCCACTGAGTTACATATACTTAGAGGATAGGGTATTGGGAGAGTCAAATGTCCACTCAACTACCCCAGGCCAGTGGATAAGATAGAAGTTCTTAGCTACTGCTCCACTGTCATGTCTACCTTACTGATGCTATGCTCCCAATCCTTAATTCCCATGGGCTCTCATACTTGGATCATGAGGTCCCAATTAAAACTTCCATTACAAGTTTCCTTGGTCATGGTATTTTGTTGTATAAATAGAAAAATATATAAGGCATTACTCTATTCAGTACTACTTGTGTGACAGGAGATAATAACTCTCTCTATGAACCGGCCTAAGACCTATTTTCTTTCATCTCTTCAACTTGCTTTCTGGAAGTTCTACTCACTGTTCAACAAAATCAGCCGTTTTTTAATTCTCACCCACCCCTTCTTTTTGAACATGTGAAGCTTGTCAATAGTCAATTTTTCAATTACTGTTTCTTTAGTTTCTGGCATCTTCTTTCTCATATATCAAATTTCAAATTGGACGTCATCTCTCTGACTACCCTACTTCAGATGCCTCTATGCTTCCTGATCCAGTTTTGTCCTCTACAGAGCATTTATTAGTGCTTTATTTCCTTATTCAATTAGTTAATAACAACAATGGTTTACCTTCTCTCTCAAGGATATATGTTTTCTCATAATTGCCTTTTCTAATACTCCATTCCTCCCCTCTAAATAACTTTAGCTAAGCTAATTTCCAAATCTGGAATTTACATTTGCAAACTAATTACTAGTAGATTTCTCAATGGTGAGATATTGAGGCTGTGGGTCTAGGTAAATTAATTAAAAACTTGCTTAGTATATATGAAGTCCTTGGATGGATCCTCAACTCTACATAAAACAAGGTATGGTGGCTCATGCCTGTAATACCAGCACTGGGGAGGTAAGAGGCAGCTATCCAGATTTTTAACATCATCCACAGTTACATACTGTTCTAGCTTCCACCTTGTTGTTGTAATAAAATCCTCAGACCAAAAGAAACTTAAGGATGAAAGAACTTGAGTCAAGTTAGAGATTACATACAGTCTATTACTAAGGAAAGTCAGGACAGGAATTCAAACAAGATCTTGAATCCGGAATCATGCTTGCTTTTGACTGTCTGCTTAGAGAATAGTACTGTCCACAGTGGTCTGATGTCTGTATCAATTAATAATCAAGACAATCCACCACAGACTTGCCCACTGTGGTAATTTGCATGTAATTGGCCTCTATAATCTCATAGGGAGTGGAACTATCAGAAGGTGTGGTTTTGTTGGAGTGAGTATGGCCTTTTGGAGGAAGTATGTCACTGTGGAGGCAAGCTGTGAGGTTTCCTATGCTTAGAATACCACCTAGTGGGTCAGGGGACTTTCTGTTGCCTGCAAGTCAAGATGTAGCACTCTCAGCTCCAGCACTACATTTGCCTGCATATGTTCCCAAATCATGATGAAAATGGACTGAACATCTAAAACTGTAAGTGAGCCACCCCAATTAAATGTTTCCTTATAAGAGTTGCCATGATCATGGTGTCTCTTCACAGCAATAAAAACCCAAACTAATACACCCACAGACAAACTTATCTGGGCAACCTCTCAATTGCCTTTCTCAGGTGACTGTACACTGTTTCTAGTTGACAGTTAAAGTTAACTAGACACAGAGTTCAAGACTTTCCTGGAATGCTTGAAATCCTGTCATGGGGTGGGGAGTGTCTAAAAGTCTCTTTTCCTTTTAATACTGCCTCTCTTTTCTTACTACAAGGACCATCTCCTTGCCTTTCCTGATTTTATCTGCAAGTAAAATGTGTTTCCGAAACTATATACTGGAAACTATGTATTCAATGAAAAATTAGAAGATGAGACAATAATTTCACTCTCAACTTAAAATCTCTCCTTCAAAAATCATTGAGTCTCTTGGAACTGTAGAGCTCTGATTGAAGCCAAACGCTTAGACACTGAACCTACAGAGCTAAATGAGAAATCATCATGCCTTTATGGACTTACAGGGCAAGGGGAGTGACATATCTAAGCAGATCAATTCAAACAAACACCATTAATGATGTGGCCCAATATAGTTGAGGAACATGGAGGGAGGCAGGCAGAGAAGCATTCAATGATGTTTCATTGATTCTCACAGGTTATGACTCACTGCAGAATAGGGTTGTGAAGTGTGCCAGTAAACATGACTCTCAAAGACCCTACTGAACTACGCTTGATTATTGCTGGGAAAGTTAAGCCAATAAATACTATGTGACAAGCTTTCAAAGATTCTTTCATTAGGTTGAAAAACTACGCAAACAGAAAGCATATTTCCAAAGGTTGCTGAAGTAAGTTTCACTGTTATCCCCCTTTTAATTTTTAATTTTGTGAAAGGAGGAATTCATTGCTGTGGTTTGGAATATCTGAACTTGTGTATTCTTTTCTTTCTTCTCTCATTAATATATTTACTGACCTCTTGCTGGCACCATCAAATTCAGCAGTATTATTTGAAAGACATATGCCCCTTAAATTATTTTTAAGGCATAAGAGTGGATTCAATTCTCTTGACTATAATTTTCTTTTCAATGTCAGAGTTCTGTTGCAAGGCGATGAGTGCTCTGTGCAGGAGGGGAAACAGGTAGCCATAAGAATTAGCCCCCCTAGATCCATCAGTTAGACAATTTATCTCTCTGTTCTCCTACATTGTGATGTCCTTCTCCCCTGTCACTGCCATTTTTTTTACTGTTTTTTCCTATGACCTTGTAGAATTTCACAAAATCACCACTATACAGCAACCATAAAGTATGCCGATTAGGAAAAATTCTAAATATACTTGGAAATGTCTCTCATAAGTTTAATTGCAGGACAAATAATATGCTTAACATAATAATATGATATTGCTGTACAGTTTGATTTCTATTGGTCTATTTTCCCCCATACATATGGAAATAATACCCTTTAAATTTTGTCAAAATTATTAATATAGACTAGCTGAGTAAGAGTTCTGAATAGTATTCCAATGGCTCTATTTATAATCTATATAATAACAACATAGTCTGAAATAAGATAAATATAAATGAAAGTGAGATTAAGAGAGATAGGGGGTGGGTTATCAATCTACAGAAATTTGATCACTATATAAATTATTAAAAGAATATTTGTTTTTCCCTGTTCAAGGCAACTGACAGAAACTTCTGTCCCCTAAACATGATCATATGTGACTCAAAATATTAATAAAACTTCTCAAGGCAAGGAATGGCATAAGTTTCTTCAGTGACATTTAAGGCATAATTTACTAGATTGAGTAAAGTATTCTGATGACAAATTGCCTTTGGACAGATAATCAATTCATGCTGACTATTTATTTTCTTCTTTCTGATAACTTTTCCCAGATGTCTAAACATGTAAAATGACTAAACTGTCTTTGTCAGTGAAATCCTATAAGGAAAAACACAGGCCCTTTTCAGCCCTGTGAAGACAGGAGAAGTTTAGTATTTACTAACTCACAAATGGGTCTCTTGAGGACTTCAGTGCTCAGAATATGAGCTACCACTAGGCTGGATTTGTAAATATGAAGACATTAGCCTCCCACCTATGTCTTGACTGATAGGACATTTTTTTAGTGAAATGAAGCAACTTTAAATAAACAGATATTCAGTTTATGATGAGATTTATCCATCAAGTCATCATTGTAGTAACTGGCAGGGATGGTGGCAAGGACAACAACTGCATTACCAAAGTCAGAGAAGAGTGTTATTCCTAGGCCATGTACTGAACATTTCCAGAGTGACTTCAGCTCTGACAGCTAAGTGACTCAGGTGGTACTGCTTCCCTAACTTGGCCTGGCTTTTAACCACAGAATCTTAACCACATATTATCACATCTGAGTTTAAAACTTTCATTCTGGGAATGAGGATTTGCAGAGATTCAGAAGCTAATAGTGGCCATTTTTGACAAGTTATTTGACAGTTTAGTCACTTGACCTGTATATATGACATGGTAACCTGATAATGAAAATGGGACTGGATGTTGCTGACTGATGTTTATGATTTCAACAAGTTGAAAAAAAAAGTATGTGTGTCTTTTACTATTTGTATCCATGGTGAATTTAGAAAAACTATTCGTTACCTTAAAATGTTTTTATGGTTATATTGCAGCTACTGGATATTCCTTAGAATTTTTCTACCAATACCTTTAATCCTAAAAAAAATAAATCTGTCAATATGATATGAGGTATCTCCTGCTTTATTATTCATTAATTATAATAACCAATGAAACACCGGTGCAGTGGAAATCTAGTAGAGTCGTTGATGTAATAATTACTTATAATTGTCAACTTGACAGAATTTATATTCACCTGGAAAAGGAGTACCAGAAAGGACTCTCTAGATAACATTTCCTGTGTGCATATCCATGAAATAGTTCATCAAATGAAGTTGTTGTTCTTTTCTGGTTGGGAAATTTTGCTTCTATTTTGCTTTTATGAGTCATGATTTCACTCACATTGCCATACATATCTTTTGACATATCTATTGAATTTTCTTAGATGTGAGCCTAGGAGAAGTAGCCAGGGGATAGGCATATACTTAACCTTCTTCAATTACTACTAAGTATGTGTTTGGTAGTACCAAACAAGAGTTGCTGAACATATTGATTACATTAAATGATGTGAGAAACTATTCCCCCAAAAGAGATCCAGACTTGTCTAAGAGTAGTAGAAAAGAGGTAAGCCCCAACATGCATTCTTTAATTCACTGCTATCTATCCTTGACTGTGTGTAATGAGATTAACAGCTTTAAGCCACTGCCACCTTGACTTTCCTATAGTGACAGACTGTTGCCTAGACTTGTGAACTAAGTAGATCCTTATTCCCTTAAGCTTCTTTTGTAGAGGTATTTTACCACAGCAACAGGAAGCAAGCAAGCAAACAAAAAAATTAAAATAAAATAAAAGTCACCAGTAGATAGTGAAATGTCCTATCCACAGCCTAGTAAAGAGTTGCTGAACATTATTGCCTGGGAGGAAACCAGCCCTCCTCGTGCTCAATTATATGGCTAGAACTAAAACAAAAGGAGACAAATGTAAAATGAAATACAAAGTTATCAAATTCTTATGAAAATGTATTAGAACTAGAATTCTCATGTGTTTTTGGTTGGATTCCAGACAGGCACCCTTACAAACACCTATTTGGTAGTAATTATGAAAAGTGAGGCATATATATATATATATATGTATATATATATATACATATATCTTCCATTCTATGGCTCTTTCTCCTAGGTTCATACCTAAGAAAACTAAATAGATATGTTACAAGATGTGTGTGGCAATATGAATGAAATTATGACTTAAAAAAGCAAAAATAGAAGCAAAGTTTCCCAACTGCAAAAGAACAATTTCATATAATTTATTATGAATAAAATTTAAAATAGGATGAACTATTGCTATGCTTTTTAATGTAGATGAATTGCATCATCATACTGCAGTAAGCAAAAAAATCTAACCAAATGATAACCACGTTTTACATAATGTAATATCTTATCTGAAGGATATTGATTCTAAAGGGAAAAGAAGGAAAATTCTGCAATTATGACTATGTCATATATCTTTATTTCCATTGCCATTATACAATTATATTCATTTATAAAAGGTTATCAACCCATGAATATGTTTAAATTAGCATGAATCATATCTTAAAGCAATATAGCAATATATTAGCAAAGCTCAAAGTATCAAAACATATGTATGAGGTTACATTGGAGGAGAATCGATCAAAGTAGGAATAAATTATTATAAAGTGTTTATTAATTTATTTTTTGTTCATAATATAACTAAATTAATATCAATTCTTTTTTTTTTTTGGTTTTTTCGAGACAGGGTTTCTCTGTGTAGCTTTGCGCCTTTCCTGGAACTCACTTGGTAGCCCAGGCTGGCCTCGAACTCACAGAGATCCGCCTGGCTCTGCCTCCCCAGTGCTGGGATTAAAGGCGTGCGCCACCACCGCCCGGCTAATATCAATTCTTAGAAAATAGAATTTTATGTAACTGAAAGTAATTCATGTTTAAAAGCATCTGAAAAAAAGAATTTTCTGGTCATAAATTATTTAGCAGATAGAAGAAAGAAATGAATAGGATGTAGCCAGAATGAATTAATGGAAAAGGTTATTGCTTCCTTTTTTTAGAGTTTTTTCATACATATCATTTTGATCACAGTTTTTTTTTCCTCTTCAACTTCTCCATGATCCTGCCTACGTCATTACATACTCAAATTTGTATGTATCTCTTCTCTCTCTCTCAAAACAAACAGACAAGCAACCACAACAACACAAAACAAAAAGCACACAAGAAAACTATGAAATCCATATTGTGTTGGTCAACTACTCCTGGGCATAGAACTTGCCCTGGAGCATGGTTGATATACCCAGTTAAATTCCATTCAGGAAAACTTGTTTTCCTTGTCCCGTAGACACCAAGTGCAGATAGCTTTTCAGTTAAGAGTGGGAACCTGAGTTTACTTCCCCGTCCCATACTGGGCTTTTGTCTGATATAAACCTGCACAGGTCTTGTGTTTGGTGCTATAATCTCTGCGAGTTCAACTGTGTATTAGTCCTGTTGTGTCCAGAAGATGTTTCTGTGGAGTTGGAGGCATATGCTAGGCTAGAGTTATCTCAAGATATTTTTCAGGCTATTGTGAAAGGTACTATTTCCCTATGTTTTTCTTCGTATTTTTGTAAGTTGTAAATGGGAAAGCTACTGATTTTTGTGTGCTAATATTATATCTTGCTATTTTACTGATGGTGTTTACCACCTGCAGGCATTTCCTGGTGGAGTCTTTAGGCTCTTTTGTTTACATAATCATGACATCTTCAACTAAAGATATCTCTACTTCTTTCTTTACTATTTGATTTCCCCTTGACCTCCTTCAGTTGTCTTACTGCTCTGCCTAAGATTTCAAGTACTAGATTCAACAGGGACAGAGAGAGTAGACAACCTTGTCCGTTCCTGATTTTAATAGGAGTGCTTTGAATTTCTCTTCATTTAGGACAATATTTTCTGTGGCTTATTGTAAGTTCCTTTTATTCATTATATTGATATATGACCCTGTATCCACAATGTCTCTGGGGCCTTTATCATGAAGGGATGTTGAATTTACTCGAAGGACTTTTCTGCAACTAATGAGGCAATCATGTGGTTTTACCTTTTAGAATGTTTATGTGGTAGATTACATTTATTGATTTAGATATTTTGGACAATCCCTGCATCTTTGTAGTGAAGTCAACTTGATGATGGTCAATAATTTTTTGATGTATTCTTGAATCTGGTTTGTAAGTACTTTGTTGAAAACTTTTGCCTCTATATTTGTGAGAGATAAATGAAAATTAAAAAAAACCCACAAAACTCTAGGAAACTTCCAATGACTTATTTTAAATAAATATGCAAGTAAAAGTCAAGCATCACCCAGTTAACATAAAATATTATTACTATTGAAAATAAACTAAATATTCATTTCTTTGAGAATTATCAATGTTAATCAATTAGAAAATAAAGACAGATAGCAGAGAATAGGGCACTGTGGAATGATAATCCAAAAATGGACCTTTTACCTCATACTACCATCCTCCCAAAGCTCACGATCATTAAGAAAGTGAAACAGAAAGTTTATGAGATCCATAAGAGGTGGATGCCTACAATAAAATAGCGAAATCATGGGCTTGGGGACACAATAGATCAGTTGCACATATGAAGAGAGGTTGTGTCAGCATTCACAAGACCTAAGCAAACTCAGACCAGACAAAATCCCAACATGGAGAGGAGAGGTAGTCATGAAGGACCACCCATATCTGAGGAGCTATTGGTAAATGATAGCTGCTTGTAGGTGAAGTCTTTAAAGTTTCGACCTCTGGTAGGTGGACTGTGTTCCTGTGTATGGCCATATAACCATGAGTATATGTACAGCATGAATTGGACCTGATATGCTTTTCTAAAAAGGCATGAATTTGAGTGGGTAGGTGTTGGGATCTGGGAGTTGTTGGGGGAAAGGTTTGAATATGATCAAAATAAATTGTACAAGATTTTCAAAGAACTAAGAAAAAAATCAACACAAAAAAGAAATTTAAAAAATTGTAAGGTTCATAAATAGTTAAAATTTATTAAATAAGGTCAATTGCTATTATAAAAGAATCTTTGGTGGAGACTCTGACATTCCAAAAATGTTCATAAACTTAAATCATGACCAGATTTATTCATATTCACCATCTCAGACATAATTGTACCTTTCTGCTTTTTACATGCAAAAAGTCATCAACTCCTGGTAATCTTACTTTGTTCACATAGCTTTAGCATATCATCTCATTCCTTTCATCTCTGCTACCAGTAATCTGGCTCTAGGGGTTTGGTATCTTTCACTGCACAGGCCATAGGCACTGGTCCTTCACTGGAATAATTTCACTTTCACACTCTCTATTAGTTTTGTGTGTGTCTACTTTGTTTATCTATCTATTTATTTATTTACTTACTCACTTATTTACTCATTTATTTACTAACTTAATCATTCAAACATTTTCAATACAGGTGATTGAATCTATGACCTCAAGCATACTGGCAAGTGTTATACCATAGAACTATATTCCCAATATTCCATAAACATTTTTTTCTTAAAAAGTTTTCATCATTTGCTGACTAGTGATCATGGAACATACCAATCTCACTATTATTAGCCAGCACAAAATTGTCTAATGAACCACTCTCCTTCCTTTGTCTCCTAATCTAGGTCTAAAACCATAACCACAGCTTTCAAATGAATATATACAGGTGTTAAGAAGCACATTTGCCTGTTCATATCCTCCTAAAACATCCGAATCATTCATTATTAACTTCCCTCATTAACTGAGGGAAGAAGAGTGGGATATTGGTACTTTCCAATATTTAGAAATGAGAACTCTACATAGACTGTTGCAATCTCACTGCCTATAAGAGTCAACAAATTCTGTCACATCAACATTTATTGAAGACCCTACAGAAGTAGTTGCCATTAAGTCCATTATAATAGCTTACTTGGATTCTCTGTTCTCTACAAAGCTTGTGTGAAGATTTAATTGATCAAGAAATAAGCTTTAGGTAATGTTCTATTAGGCTGAACTTAGAGCAACCTATACACTAAAACAGACATAAAGATTCACAGCCTCTGATGATTCTTCATTACAGGTTTTTTCACTGAATTTAGTATAGGCAGTTCATATTTGCACCATACTTTGGACATTGCTAATTTCAACAATAAAAAAATCATACTGTCTCTAGTATAATAAAAAATGCTAACTGAAACACATGTAAGAACTACCTTTGAAATTAACATTTATTTAAATTGCTAATGAGATCTACATGAACAACATGGATGTGAGTGGGGGTAATGAAGGGCAAGGGTCGAGGGAAAGAGAGCTTAGGGGAGCGGGAGATCCCAGCTGGATCAAGAACAGAGAGGGAGAACAAGGAATAAAAGATCATGATAAATGAAGACCACATGAGAATAGGAAGAAGCAAAGTGCTAGAGAGGTCCACAGAAATCCACAAAGATGCCCCCACAATAGACTACTGGCAATGGGTGAGAGACAGCCCAAACTGACCTACTCTGGTGATAGGATGGCCAAACACCCTAACTGTCATGCTAGAAACCCAACCCAATGACTGAAGGAAGCAGATGCAAAGATCCACAGCCAGGCTCCAGGTGGAGCTCCAGGAGTTCAACTGGCGAGAGAGAGGAGGGTTCATATGAGCGAGAACTGTTGAGACCAAGATTGGAAAAAGCACAGGGACAAATAGCCAAATGAATGGAAACACATGAACTATGAACCAATAGCTGAGGAGCCCCCAACTGGATCAGGCCCTCTAGGTAAGTGACACAGTTGATTAGCTTGATCTGTTTGGGAGGCATCCAGGCATTGGGACCGGGTCCTGTCCTCAGTGCATGAGCTGGCTGTTTGGAACCTGGGGCTTAGGCAGGGACACTTGGCTCAACCTGGGAGGAGGGGACTGGACCTGCCTGGACTGAATCTGCCAGGTTGAACTCAAT